>JAKUCV010005473.1:1786-16620 GCA_028386065.3 Turnera subulata | reverse complement strand
GATGTTCAACTCTTGGACATCGATGTTGGCAAGTTCTAAAGGTTCATTGGCCTCTGGAACTCATGAACATCGATGTTCAACTCTTGGACATCGATGTTGGCAAGTTCCGAAGGTCCAAAAACTTGGCAGTAGCATTTTAACATCGATGTCTATCCTCTAAACATCGATGTTTTAGACTCTCAAACACAAGGACATCGATGTCCTAAGGTGAACATCGATGTTATTTGGTCTCTGGAATCTCAAACAATTCTCACAAGGCTTGCAAATTGCTTGAAACCGATCTTTTCCATGAATCACATGTCTTGTGTCTGGAGGAATATCGTCCGATGCTTGAATGACAACACTCCCCCGAGTACTTCCCTGAAAGACAACCTTCAAATCAAGGTTGGAAGAGGCACCAACGTATCCTTATGGCATGACAAGTGGTCAGAGCTAGGCACACTCAAAACCAGGTTTCCAAGGTTGTTCTTAATATCCACCGTTCAAGACGTGTTTGTGGCTTCTATTCTGCCCAAAGTTCTACTACTGTTAACCAGGAATACATGGCGTCGACCCTTATACGAATGGGAAGAAGTGGACTACAGAATAATCGACGACCTATTGCCCGGTGTTTCCCTGTCCACACATACTCCGGATGGCTGGGTATGAGGTGGATGCAAGGATGGGATTTTCACTGTCAAGAGAGGTAGAGATTTGATGATCCAATCGCTCTATTCTGTTTGTAAGCCTCCTAATGTTTGGACAAACTTATGCCCACCAAAGGTCGAATACTTTCTTTGGAATGTGATTAATGACGGAATTGTTGTAAGGGCAAACCTCACCAAATGAGGCCTGCCACCACGTGATGAACCTTATGCCCTCTTTGTTCTGAAGGATTGGAAACATGCTCCCACATTCTACTGCACTGCCCTTTTTCTTCAAAATTTTGGCAGAAAATTTGCCAATGGTGGGGAGTGACATGGATAGCACCTCAGAGTATAAATGACTGGTTATCACAATGGCCTTGGTTGGAGCACGGTCTACATAGAAGAGATTCTTGAATGATTATCGGACAGGCTGCAGTATGGTCACTTTGGTTGGCAAGAAACAAACTTGTCTTTGACAAGGTGACAATCTCTTGGGACAGCCTGTTTGTTCTGATGATTGCTAGAGCTTTCTGGTGGATCAAAAACCAACAACCAGAGTTCCCCTATTCTTGCTGCAACATTCTTGCTTCAGTGGATTTCTTGAAGCAGTGGAAAGGTGTGATCTGTCACTTCGACTGAGTTACAGAGACCTTCTGCAGAATTTTTCAGCAGCTTTTTTCTGCAGATTTATTTAGCATTAGATGGACTTATGTACTTCACTCTAACTTCAGTTGTTCTTTAGTTTATCAGCGTTGCAGGTCACTTACTAAATGACACTGCATCTTGTAAATGGCACAATTCCAGTGTCCTGAATAAAGAATTGATTAGCATAAAAAAAAAAGACAGACAAAGAGAGATAGAGCTGCTTAAGTAGTGCTATGTACTAAACTAGAAGTAAATTAAAGGGTTTTTCCTTTCTATTTTTTAAGCAATAACATCACCTTTAAAGAAGGTCAATTATACTTTATTATTTAATGATAGTATATGGGAGTAATTTTTTATCATATTATTGATTTGACTTAATTAGATATTTTTGACCAAAAAAAACAATTAATTCTCAACTTATCCAGTCCTCATAAACCCTTCTCGCCTACATTAATTTGGTTTAGATTATTGCGTTACTTCAGGCCGTAATTCAAGCTTCAATGGTGTAATAATTGAGTTATCTTTTACCAATTAATCTCTTGCGAAGCTTTTTTTTTTTTTTTACTCTAGTTCAAATAAAATCTGGCCTAGGGGTGAAAAATGTAACGCTGACAAAGAAAGATAATCTGCAAGAATTTGGTTAAAATTTTCAAATTTTGAGATCAGTTAGCCACGAGGAAAAGCATGTTGTGACTAAGGGCTTTGTTATGGATCAGACTGAGGAGCATATTAGCAATCAAGTCCAAATAGAGGAGTTGGACAATGAGGTCGGAGCTATCGAGGCCCATTCTGCAGAAGCTCTTAAAAGAAGCAGGCGTGAAAGATTCCCCTCTAGAAGGTTGGAAGGATTTGTGCGCTAAAAGCAATGATGTCAGATAGGTAACAGAATGAGCGGAAAGCTCGGGAGCGTTTTTTAAATAGCTAGTGAGTATTCTTATTGGGTAAGGAATTTGTTAGAAGAAACTTCTCTGTCTCTCACCCCTTTCTCTGTTATTTTCCAGTATTGAATTTTCCTTTATGGATTCCAGCACTAGTTGCAGTCATGGAATAAGAGAACCACTCCCCTCTGGTTTTACCATTTTTTTGTTCTAGCTTTCACTCCATTGGTGTTTTCAGTGACCCTTTGCACTCATGGCAAAGGGTACTCGTTTCAAGCTTTTAGAGGATTCTGTGAAAGCTACCACAGATGCCAACCTGAAACTTCAGCGAGATGTTGATGGTATCCACTCTACGCTCAAGGAGCTCGTGGGAAAGTTAATGCCCTTGCTGTATCACCTTCAACCCCGGCTTCTACCTCTAAAGGGGCTGCTTCGGCTTCAACTGATTCCGCCAAGGGTTTTAGTGCGGTTGGCCGTCACAAATCAACACCGGTGGAGCTTCCCCCTTTCTCAGGTATGAACCTCGGAAACTGAGTTTTTCTTGCCAATCGTTACTTCGATTTCTATAACTTCACTACTGAAGATCAGTTGACGATCGCTTCATTTTACCTGGCGGATGAGGCGGCTGAATGGCTTCAGTGGATGTACCACAATCGCCAACTTGCTGGTTGGGATCCTTTAACGGGTGGTCTTGATCAAGCATCCCGCTCCAAGTAGCTTTAGTTGCCAGAGGGACATCTGTCTAAGCTAACCCAGACTACAACAGTGAGTGATTATCAGGCCCGTTTTGAAGCTCTCACCAATAAAACCATGTACCTTCCTCCGACCTACTTGGTTCAGTGTTTTATCTTTGGGCTACGTGCCGACATTAAAACTGAGTTATTGGTGACCCAATCCACAGCTCTGGATGAGGCGATCCGCCTTGCACCTGTCCACGGGCAGCGTTTCGCCTTGGCTAAAAGGGGTATCCCCTCCTTTGCTGCCCACACCTAAATCGCTTCCTGCCCTTCCTTCAACGACATCGTCGGCATCTGCTTCATCTCTTCTTTGCAAATCCAAAGTCTCGTTCCGCAAGTTAACACTAGTGGAAATCACAGACAAGCATGCCAAAGGCTTGTGCTACAATTGCGATGAGAAGTATGCTTGGGGTCATAAATGCAAAGCCTTGCCTCAGCTTCTCTTTATTAAGGAAGATGAGGACATTGTTCCTTTTGATTCTAGCCTCCCATCTGATGTCGAGCTTGCCGAAACACTCCAGGTACATGAGGCCCAAAATCTCTCCGCTATCTCTTACAATGCCCTGGTCGGTGGATGCCCCTCTGCTACATTACGATTCATGGGGTATATTAATGGTCACTCGGTTCAAATTCTTCTGGACGGAGGTAGTACCCACAATTTTATTCCATCCCGTATGGCTGTCTTTCTTAATTTACCTGTGGAATCCATTTCTCCTTTCTCTGTTATGGTGGGGAGTGGTGGTATGGTCAAATGTGTTCAGCTCTGTGTGCAAGGCACTAATTTGGAACTGGATTTCTATGTATATTACCCATCCAGGGGTGGGATATGGTTTTGGGAGTTGCATGGTTGGCTACGTTGGGACCTGTCGTGACTGATTATGCACAGGCAGAGTTCCAATTCAAATCTGCCAGCCAACAGGTTACTTGGCAGGGAGAGCTCCCCTCAATCCATCAGGTCCAACTCAATAGCCTTCGTCGTCTATGCGCCACAGATGCAATAGCTGCTCTTTTTTTTTCTGGAATGGGACCTGGCGGAACAATCTATATCCTCACATTCCCCTAATTTGCAACTCCTTCTAGATGAATATAAAGATGTTTTCACAAAGCCGCAGGGTCTGCCACCCTCTCACGTGCAGGATCACAGAATTCCTTTGGCTCCCAATTCTGCACCTGTGAATGTGCATCCGTACCGGTATCCGCATTTCCAAAAGCAAGAAATGGAGAAAATGGTTGTTGGCATGCTGAAGGATGGCATTATCTGGACTAGTGCAAGCTCTTTTCCCTCTTCGGTCTTGCTAGTTCGCAAAAAGGATGGCACATGGCACTTCTGTGTTGGTATCGCGCCCTGAATGCTATGACCATTCACGATCATTTTCCAATTCCATCTATATATGAACTATTTGATGAGCTGCATGGGCTTGTTACTTTTCCAAGCTTGAATTATTGGCGGGGTATCACCAAATCCGGTTAAGCCCGAGGATGTGGAGAAGACAGCTTTTCGTACCCATGATGGCCATTATGAGTTCTTGGTGATGCCGTTTGGACTCTCCAATGCACCCTCTACCTTCCAGGCCACTATGTATGTCGTTTTTTGCCCATTCCTTCGAAAATTTATGCTGGTATTTTTCGATGATATTCTAGTCTACAGTGCATCTTGGGAGTCCCATCTGCAGCATGTTCGTGCTGTTCTTGAAGTTTTGCGTACCGAAAAGTTGGTGGCAAAGGAGTCCAAGTGTTTGTTCGGGCAAACGAAGGTGGCTTATTTAGGGCACATTATATCTAGTAAAGGGATTGTGGTGGACCAGGAGAAGATCACAGCCATTCAACAATGGCCAACACCAAAAACAGTTAGATCACTTTGCTGTTTCTTGGGGTTAGTCGGGTACTACAGACGTTTCATCCACCATTTTGCACAAATGGTTGGTCCCCATACAGATCTTTTAAAGAAAGATAGTTTTTGTTGGCAAGAGGATGCTGCAAATGCTTTTTTTAATTTGAAGCAACTATTAAGTACCACCCTGTGCTTCGGTTACCTGATTTTTCTAAGCCGTTTAAGTTGGAGACTGGCGCCTCAAATATCAGAATTGGTGTAGTTATGTCCCAAGAAAAGCATCCAATAGCTTATTTCTCATAGAAACTTTGTCCTCGAATGCAGAATGCCTCCACTTATCATCGAGAAATGTTTTCTATCACTCAGGCTGTGGCAAAATGGCGGCAGTACCTTCTTGGGCGTAAGTTTGTCTGTAACGGCCCGGATTGTCATACATTAAATAATGGAATTTTCGAAATTTTATTCCAATTTTACCCTTGTGGAATTTTCGAGTTTTAGTCGTGGAAATAAATTATGTTTCATCAGAAATGTCAATTTTAAGTTGGTATCACCCTAGGTTCGAGTTTCATTGGAGTTAGAATGTGTTTCGTGATGAAACACGGGATTTATCGTGGCTTTATTTAAAACTACGTCGTTTTGAAAAAAAAAAAACTTAAAACGGGTCAACAGGGCGGGTTGGCCGCGCCCAGCCGAACGACGCGTCGTTCGGGCTGGCGGGTCAAGCCCTAAAACCCCCTTCCCCTTCTTTTCTTTTTCTTCTTTCTCTCCTTTCTCTTCCACGCCGCCGACTCCCACCTTCCTTCTTCCCTTTTCTCTCTCTCTCCCTCTCTCCCTCGGCCGCCATCCGTTTCCTCTTTTTCCCAATCGCTTTTTGCCATGTCTTTACTCCACACCGCCGTCGCCACTGGTTGCAGAGGAGATCGTGATGAGGGCCGGCGTGTGCAAGACCGTCGAGGGGTCGCTGGTTCGTGGTGCCTTCTCTGTCGTCTCCGGTAAGCACTGCCGCCTCTGTTACTTCTGTCTTTTGCCTGTTTTCTTTTTCTCCGTGCTGAAGTGGTTGGTGGTTCGGCTGTGTTGTGTGTGAAGGCCCTCTCCCCGAGGGACCCACCATATTCAGGTATTGTTACATCACATCCCTCAGCCCACACCTCTTGGGTTTAATCCTTTACCGTGCTACAGCACTAGGAATTCGAACTCGGGACGTGATGCTTTTTATCCCCCCTCAAGGAGAGCACCTTCACCAATTCATCTGCAGATGAGTTGGTGAAGGTGCTCTCCTTGAGGGGGATAAAAAGCATCACGTCCCGAGTTCGAATCCCTAGTGCTGCAGTATGGTAGAGGATTTAATCGGGCGGAGGGAGTGATGCAACAATACCTGGATTTGGTGGGTCCCTCGGGGGGAGGGCCTTCACAAAAAAGCGCCTTTTCTGTGAAGGCCCTCTCCCCGAGGGACCCACCATATTCAGGTATTGTTACATCACATCCCTCAGCCCACACCTTTTCAAGGTTTAATCCTTTACCATGCTGCAGCACTAGGGATTCGAACTCGGGACGTGATGCTTTTTATCCCCCTCAAGGAGAGCACCTTCACCAATTCAGCTGTAGATGAGTTGGTGAAGGTGCTCTCCTTGAGGGGGATAAAAAGCATCACGTCCCGAGTTTGAATCCCTTGTGCTGCAGCATGGTAAAGGATTTAATCGGGCGGAGGGAGTGATGTAACAATACCTGGATTTGGTGGGTCCCTCGGGGAGAGGGCCTTCACATTGTGGACGGCTGACGGGTGTGTGGTGGTTGCGATGGTTGGCCGGGACGGGTCTTGCTCGGTGTAGGGGCTAACTCGGGGCTGTGTTGGTGTTGCGGTACTCGGATTTGGGTGGTTGGTGACGCGCGGGTGGTGGTTGTTGGTGGTCGGATACTCTGCTATTTTTTCGGCAGCTTGTTTCTGGGCTCGGGTTGTTGAATTGCGAGACCTGCGGCTGTGGGTTCGCTGCTGCTGTGCACGGATCCACTTCCGGTAAGGCCTAGATTCCCTTTCTCTTTAAATTCGGTAATGGTTTTGTGTATGGGGGTGTTTGATGCGTTTGTTGCGTGTTGAATGGTGGCAGAATCTTTGGAGGGGTGTTTCTGCAGTTTTGGGTGAACTCCGGCGAGGTTGACCGGAATTCGGCGAGGCTCGGGATTTTTCCGGTGAAGGCTCGGGTTTTATTCCGGCATTTAACGGTATTACCTCGATGTATAATTTGATGTTTTAAATCTCATTCATGGCATGTAATAATTAATGTAGGTATAATTGTTGCATCGGGAATTAAAGTTATTTAGTGGAATACCGTGTACGGGGTTGTGAGTGTGTATAGCTGGGAATTTACCGACACGGGTAGAACCATAGGCCGGGAACATTTGGGCTCGGGTTGACCTTAGAACGGTTTTAGGGGAACCGGGCCCAGGCCCAATATTTAACTTATGAATAACCCTTGGATTTAAGTAACGGGCTTTGAGCCCAATTCTATACTTGGTTAATTATGGACTTAAGGAAGTGGGCCTTAGGCCCGGAATTGAATTTGGACTTAGAAGGGCTTTAGGCCCGGAAACTCGTTAAGGACATAATGAATGGGCCATAGGCCCGAGGAATTACTTATGGACTTAGTTGGGCTTAATCCCGGGGAACCTTAGGTCCTGATATTCGGAGTTTAGGTGAGAGAACATCTTGTCGGGCATAGACCCGGAAATTTCATAATTGGCTAGCTAGGGACGGGTTTATCATGCATGCACGGTTTGACTGTAATTGTTTTATAATTATTGTGTGTGCCGATATTCAGGCATGGGTAATACCTCGGAAGCTGGAGGATCTGTTTTGGGAAAAGCTCCACAGGATAACCGTCGTTGAGGTGACTTTATACGTCTTTTTATGTTTGTATGCATGAGCTTGCTTGACTGGTCTGTTTGAGTTGCATGCCTTGTTTGCTAACATGCTATGATCCGTATTGTGTGCCTATGTGTTTCTATTTGCTGGTTGAGCATGACTTTTGGATTGTTATGGAATATAACATGTGGAGTGATTTTGGGTGTTTTGTGTGATGTACTGTGGGTCGGAGACCCGGATACTTGATTGAGTTGATAATTCACACAACCCTGTTAAATCACAACTTTTGGCACACATGAACTCATAATTTATGAATAAGAATAATGTACAGTAGAAGATAGGCTACTGTGTGCTGATGACCGGTTGGTTTGAGCGGGAAGTGATACCCCTCGGGTTTGCATGCGGTTTAGCATATGGGTCTGTGATGACTGGTTCTACCTCCCTCCTTCTACCTCCCCCTTTCTACCTCCCTCTTTCTCTCTGTCTCTCTCTCTCTCTATGGATATGTTTGGGCTTTGTGCCTGGTTTTATTGGGCTTATGCCTGGTTGTCTCATGAGACGGGACCGAGCTCGACGCACACAGTAGGGGGCCCTGAATAATAAACACAATAAGAAAAACTTAACACACATTAGATGAGGAATATGAACTGTTTGCTTTATATGGTTGGCATGTTAGTACTGGTTTTTGTGTGTTTGCTTACTAGTGTTTGTATCTCTACTTTCCTTTCGAACTCGCTCTGCACACCTACATAATTAGATTTATACTGCTCACTGAGTAGGCGACTCACATAATCGCCAACGTTGTTTTTCAGACTTTTAGTTAGCGTGCAGTTCCTTTCTACCTTTCCGGAGTACGGACGTGGATATCCCAGCAGGTAGCTGTGCCTCTTCTCCCGGTTGGATCCATAGAGCCGACTTGCATCTCATTTTCTACTTTTTTTTTATTTTATCTTTATCTTCCGCTGCATTGGATTTTGATGAGATGTCATTTTGATTTTGATTACTATATCGGCGGGTTGCCGGGATTTGATATTTGATGATGTATCGGCAGGATGCCGGGTTGACTTGAGGCTTGTTAAGCCGATTTGTTTTTGTTCTTTATGACATCTCGGAATGTTAAGAATTTCATTCCAAATAATGTTTTGATATTGGATTTCGTGTCCTGGGTTTCAGAGATATTTTGGTAATTTCCTTGTGTTTGAGTATTTTATTGTAAAATTGGGACACGGGTGTTTCATTGTCATTATTACCGACCAGCACTCTCTAAAGAATCTTACTGACCAAGTGATCCAAACCCTGGAGCAGCAAAAATGGCTTAGTAAACTCTTGGGATATGATTTTGCGATTGTCTATCGCCTAAGGGCACAAAACACTGCTGGTGACACATTGTCTCGCATTCCAGCTATTTTTATGGCGATTGCACAAGCAGCAATTTCAGTGATCCAATCAAGAGCACCCAGAATTATTGGAGTATCAACGGCAGCTACAATTGGATCCATCTAATCTACTTGGGTTTCAGTTCAAAGATGGATTAATGTTGTTTCGGGACAGGTTAGTTGTTCCTGCTAATTCTAATCTCCAGCCACAGTTAATCACAGAGTTTCATGCTACGCCTAATAGTGGACATACTGGAATCATACTGACCTTTCATAGGCTATCTGTGACACCCGAGGTTTATGAGGTCGGGAAGTGTACGTGGGTATGCCGAAATGAGCATGGACAAGGAGCGGCTTCCAACAGGCTTCTAGATGGAGGGGCACATCACACTGGAATAGGAGAGATCCTGAGACTGTGTAGAGATGGGGCTGCACAGTTAGGGCAATTTCGTAACTATACGGGTATGGGACTGTATAGTTAAGAATAGCTCAAATAAAGTGATAGAGGTTGCAGATATGGGACTATATAATCGAGAATAGCTTAAACGGTTGATGGGTATTAATTATATCAACAAGGTGCACCTACCTATTTAATGCTCATTCTAGAAAAAACTCCAAAGTTAAGCATGCTTGACTTGGAGCAATTCTAGGATGGGTGACCTCCTGGGAAGTTTTTCCCGGAAATATGAGAGTGAGGACAAAGCATGTTAGAAAGGTCCCGTGTTGGTCTGTAGTGACAGTCGACAAGCCGAGACGTTACAGTTGGTAGCGGAGCTCTAGGACTCCTCTAGTACGGTGCGAGGTTCGGGGACGAACCTAGCGGAAGCTGGTGGGCCTACGACACCCAGGGTCTATGAGGTTGGGAACTGTATACGGGTATGCCGAAATGAGCATGGACAAGGAGCGGCTTCCAGCGGGCTTCTAGACGGAAGGGGCACATGAATGAACTGAATCCACACTGGAATAGGAGAGATCCTAAGACTGTATAGGGATGGGGCTGCACAGTTGGGGCGATTTCATACGGGTATGGGACTATATAGTTAAGAATAGCTCAAATAAAGTGATTTCGAGGTTGTACAGGTATGGGACTGTATAGTTAAGAATAGCTCAAATGAAGTGATTTCGAGGTTGTACAGGTGTGGGACTGTATAATCGAGAATAGCTTAAATGGTTGATGGGTATTAACTATATCAACAAGGTGCACCTACCTTTTTGGTGCTCTTTCCTGAAAAAACTCCAAAGTTAAGCGTGCTTGACTTGGAGCAATTCTAGGATGGGTAACCTCCTGGGAAGTTTTCCCCGAACATGCGAGTGAGGACAAAAAAACATGTTGGGAAGGTCTCGTGTTGGTCTATAGTGACAGTCGATAAGCCGGGACGTTACACTATCCTCAAATTTTTATTGGAAGGGGTCTCGTGTTGGTCTATAGTAACAGTCGACAAGCCGGGACGTTACACTATCCTCAAATTTTTATTGGAAGGACATGAGACAAGATATACAACAAATGGTCTCTAATTGCGCTATTTAAACAATATTTTGGATGGTGGTAGATCGGCTCTCTAAATATGCGCATTTTATTGGGTTACCGACCTACTTCTCTTTAGAGGATGTGGCAAGATCGTTTGTCAAAGAGATAGTTCGGCTCCATGGAATTCCTGTATCCATTATTTTTAACCGTGATCCTCGCTTTCTTAATGCATTCTGGAAGGAAGTTCATCGCCTTCATGGCACTACTCTATCTCCCAGCAGTGCGTACCATCCCCAACCAGATGGTTAAACCGAGGTCCTAAATAAGTATTTAGCGATGTACCTCTGCTGTTTTATGGCTAAAATACCGAATACTTCGATGTCGATGTTACTGTGGGCGGAGTATTGGTATAATACTGCCTTTCAGACCTCGACTAAAATACCTCCTTTTCAGATTTTGTATGGCCGGTCACCTCCCACGGTGGTTCGTTATGTAAGATGATCAACAGGGAATCCTTTGGTGGAGGCTCAAATGTTGCAACGAGATGAGCTGCTACGTTCTCTGAAATTAAATTTGCAGCAATCTTAGGCTCGAATGAAAAATTTTGCCAACCAGCACAAGACGGAATTGTAATTTGTTGTTGGCGACTAGGTGTATGTAAAGCTCCAGCCCTATCGGCAGAACTCTGCTCGGCTGCGAAGGCATAGCGAACTTGGCCATCGATATTTTGGACCTTTCCAGGTTGCTCAGTGAATTGGAGTGGTTGCTTACAAGCTTAACTTACCGGAGGCTGCAGGCATTCACCCCGTATTCCATGTATCTCTCTTAAAGAAGTGTAATGGCGTCCCGGAACATCAGATCACTCCTCTTTATATGGTGGATTCTACTGCTACTTTGCCATTGTCCTTCGATTAAATTTCCAGATTGGTATTATAAGAAACAATAAAAAATTTTATATTTTTATTTTTTCATACTTTGAAAAAGTATGGCAAATAAATAATATTTTTAATTAAATTAATTTATTTATTCGAGCATTAAATTAATCAATACAATTTAGTTTGGATTTTTGTTATTAATTTTTTTATTAAACAATGTCCACGTGGATATCTTTTGTAGTATAGACCATCCATACTCGCCACTTGGCATACACATGGACAGCGGGCACGCGCCAGTTAGGCCAAACAGTACTTCAATTTTGACTTCGGGCAAATTGAACAAAATTGGATAACTTGGAGAGCAAATGGAACCAAATTGGTTAATTTAGATGAAAAATTGACGATTTTGTATCATGATACCCAAATTGAATATTTTGGGATAACACAAAAGGCATAAAGATAGTTTTGACAAAAAAAAAATGTGCATAGTTAAACATTATTTGGTCTTAGGTAATGCGATTGAATATGGTTTCATGATGTTCCTCATGTAAGGACTTTGTATCAAATCATGATCTTTCGGCATGTAATTGAATGAATCGTCGGTTTTCTCAGAAAAAGAAGCATCTTAATTACATATATAATATAGATATGTTTCCATTTCTCACAAAAAAATATACATATGTTTCCGTTCTAAAAATTCTAGCTTGGGCTCAAATATCTTATTTCCTTGTAAGGCTTGTTAGGATCTTCCGTGCAAAGGACTAGATTCAATTTAATAACTCATAGATTTTATTATTATTATTATTTTATAAACTTCTAGTTTTGGCGGGATTAGATTCAACTTAAAAATTTGAAGAATTTATTTATTAATAAAATGCTAGTTTAGGCCTCGTAATTAAAGGATCAGATTTCATTTAATGACTGTAAGATTTGTATTTCCTTAATAAAATGCATATTTTGGTAATATAAACCCTTGATTAAGAGAGGGAGACTGCAAACACTCTCAAGCTAAAACCAAATATTTCTTAGAGCCCAACAAACGTTTCATTGATAGTGATTAACCTTGTCAATGATGCCTAAGCTCTCTTACGTATCTTTCTTTCTTATGGTTCTCATTCTTTCAGGTTAGTTTGTATATGTTTGAGACTTTCTTTTTTCTATGAAGATATATTTGCATCTCATTTTTGCAAGCAAGTTTCTTACTGAGTTTTTTTGTTTTCTCCGTTCGCTAATACTACTACGTATCTTTTTTTCGTTTTTCAGTTTTGGATAACCAAATTCGGTTGTGTTGCTCCTTTTTCTTTCTTTGTTTATACATATTATTTTTTCTTTTGCTTAGCATTCTTAAAAAAAGATTAATTCAGCGAGACCATTTACTTAATTCTTTTGCAGCCGCTCTAATAACGACGTCTCAAGCACAATGTACTTGCAAAGTACTCAAGAAAATTATGGGTGGGTGTAACGTTCCGGGCTGTCAAAAGTTTTGTGACCTCCTAAAGTTGGGAGTTGGAAATTGCAATATTGTGGGTAATGATGGTCCCTTGTGCCAATGCTGCAAAAATTGTTGATGGAGTTATATTCATATGTAAACCGAAGGGAAGAAAATAAATGTTTGGTCTTCGACCAAAAAATGTAATGTCATGTAATTAAAAAAAATGAATAAATCATTTGTCCCGCAAAGAAAAAAGATCTATCCTATGTGTTGCATGCATATTTTCTCTTAACTAGTTTTTACTCCCGTGGGAATGCAGTGGTTATAATGATGTGCGATATTGTTAGAGTAGTAAGCCCAAAATCAATTATTGGGCCTCAACCATCAGCTTAAGCTCCTGATATGGCTGGTTATCTTGGGATAAGCTTTGCAGACATAAATCTGTGGATGGTTTGGGGTTCGGATCCATTGATGCCTTTAATTTGGCTTTCCTAGCCAAACAAGGCTGGCGCCTTATAGACAATGAACAAAGTTTTCTTGGCCGTCTCCTCAAAGCCAGATACTTTCCTCGGACATCCTTTTAGCAGGCTTCGCTAGGTCATAATCCCAGCTATACATGGCGCAGTATTATGAAAGCAAGACAAATCTTGGAGCATGGGGTGCATTGGCTAATTGGAGATGGGAATAGGTATGGATTTAGGGAGATTAGTGGCTACCACGAGACGAGAACTGTCAGGTTAGATCTCCGGCAGCTGTATTACCTCCCGATGCTACAGTTAGTTCTTTGATTCAGGAGGACTTAACTGAATGGAACTATACCTTGGTTGATTCCATTTTTAATCCGGATGAAGCTCAATTGATCAATAGCATTCCCCTTAGTGCTCGGTCCCTCACTGATAATCCCTACTGGCACCACAATCCGAATGGCCAATATTTTGTGAAAAGTGGTTACTATGTTTGACTGTCCATGCTTCATCCTCAGTTTGCCTCCGAATTGCCTCTTATCCCTGATTGTTCTCCTGCTTGGTGGAAACATCTCTGGAAGCTCAATGTCCCTCCCAAGCTGCGCTCTTTTGCATGGAAGGTGTGCACCAATACTCTCCCAGTGAGAACGAATGTTGCAGCAAGGATTCAGGCGGTTGATACTATATGCCCCAGGTGTAACAATTCGGAGGAGACTATCCTCCATCTACTTCGGGATTGCTCTTGGTCACGGGCAGTATGGACCTCGAGCAACCTCCCCATGTCGATCTGCTCTCTTCCCGCAGACTACGCTCATTCCTGGGTATTAAACAACTGGAACAAGCTCTCACGGTTTGTTGGCTGATATGGAAAAGCAGGAATCTCCTTGTTTTTCAACACACTCAGGATGATCTGGGTCGGGTGGCACTTGCAGAGTCCCCTTTTTTGGCCGAATACCTTGATGCGAATATTCGTCCACCTGGAGCATCACGTGTCGCTATCAATCCCAGACGGAAGCCTCCTACAATGCCATTCTTGAAAATTAACTCGGACGTGGCTATCAATCCGGTTTCAGGGTCTGTTTTCGGAGTGGTTATTCGAGATTGGTGTGGTGCAGTGCGAGCTATGGCGGTTAAACGCATCCTCGCGGTACTGGATCCTGCCGTAGGAGAGGCTTCTGCAGCAAGGTTTGGCCTTTGTCTGGCCTTGGAGATGTAGATTGAAAGTGTAGTGTTGGAGATGGACTTACAAGTCGTTATTCATGCCCTTCAGTCCCAGTCCCTTCTTAACAACCCTTTGGGTCGTATCATTGGTGATTTATCTATGTTAGCTAGTTCTTTTACTGCTTTTCAGTCCAATTTTATTTCCAGAACATGTAATCAGGTCGCTCATAAACTATGCAACTTAGATGGCGCTCTCGATACTGAGTGTTTTGGTTTGATAATTTTCCTAGCCCTGTTTTGGAGCTGTCTGCTGCTGATGTATCAATTATTCAGTCTAAATAAAATTGCAATCAGCCGTTTCCTCAAAAAAAAAAAGCTCCTAATATGGCTGGCTATATTGTTAGAGTGGTTATATCATATGATTGCTCTTGATATGGCTTTGTTGTTTTTCTTTATTTTGTAACAGCCCAGGTAAAAATTT
>JAKUCV010005472.1:66036-81512 GCA_028386065.3 Turnera subulata | reverse complement strand
AATGTTACCCGAGCCATTAAAAGAATTATTTTAGGTTGCATATGCACTTGATTTGCTGTCAGCTACATCATGGTTCCTCTCAATTGCATACATGAACATGTAAAGAGAAACGTGAAGAAATCCAATAGGCATCCTAATTAAGAGTATTAGTCATCCTAATTAAGAGTATTTATCTATAAAAACAAAATTAATGAAAAAAACAATTAATTCAAAGAGCAAAAATTATTAAAAGAGTCACACAACATACAATTCAGAATATGAAAAGACGAGATGTGAAAAGACAAACTATCCAGGATTGGGAGTATATAAAGCATTGGGTGATAAAAAATACAATACCACCTCACATCTCCCTCACCAAATCTGACGCCTGCCCCCTCTACAATCACCTTCAATCCCCCTTCTGCAATCACCTTCAATCATAAGGGCTGACCCTTATTTCTGGAAGAAGTAAAACAAATATTGAACCAGTTCTCAGCATTCATAAAAATGCTTTTTTTTGTTCCAAAGAAAACAGAGGAGGGAAAAGAGTAGCTGTTGTTTGGTTTAGAGCGACCTCTGTCCCCGCCTACCACAACCACCGTCCACCGCCAATATCACAAAACCTGAATCCAAATCGCCACCAACAACCCAAATTGGGTTAGTTCCACACACAACAAAAACGAAGAAAGCAGAAAAGGAAAACAGAAGACACGATTCACAACTGAAATCAATTCAATCTTGAATCTTGGTTTGATTCTTAGTGTTGGGTTGTTAGAAGTATTATTTGTAATTTTTGGGCTATGGATTTGAAATAGAGATTTCTTTTTACAATTATTGTTTCCTCTCTCTTTCCTTCATTTTGGGTCAAGGGTTTTGTTTAATTTTTCTTTTTTGCAGCAGCAACGGCAATAGACAAGTCGGAAGGCTGCAACGATTTGTTGGTGATGGCGATGAAAAGGAAGGGAAGGGAAGAAGAGAGAAAGGAGAAAACTGGAGAGAAATACAGAAAGAAAAAAAAAAGGAAAAGAGAGTAAAGAGAAATAAGGAGTGGGAAGGCTAATAAGAGCAAACCGAGGAGAGAGAGAAATGAGGCACCCTGTATAAGGTAAGGTTTAATTTTCCTTCTGTTAAAGATATTTCATTTTTTAAAAAAGAAGGTTGTCTGATTACGTTGCCTCAATAATAATCAAACTTTATGACGCAAGTGTACGTTTTTGGTATGTGGACATACATGCATATTCCTATAACCTATTCCTCCAATTGTTTTTTAAAGATTTGATTTTGTATTTAATGACGAGATTAAATCACTTTGGCTCAGGAAACACTATGAAGTTGATGGACGATATGTCAAACGAGGATTGGAAAATTTTGGGTTGAATTTAGGGGTCATAGACAAGAGAAAAGAGAAAAGAGCCACTTATTGCTCGGGAGAAAAAAAATCTGATTTCCTTCATTTCCTCCCTCATCTAACAATACAAACCATATACAAACCATTATTGCGCTATTAATTTGCTCATTCTTTGGTTTGCCAATTGTGTATGCAGCTTCTATCTTAGGGAACAATCACGCCTAGAGCCTATGACACTAGAGAGGAGAACAAAGTGGAGAAGAGAGATTAATTTGATTTTGTCTGATTATATTGTTGAGTTTGTTCCTTGCCAACAGAAAGCCAATCAAAGTTCTCCTCTTTCCTTTTGATTATTGTAATGATGATTGGTGAGATGATGTATGGGAATTGGAGAATATATAACGCATGTAAATAAACTATCCACCTTTTTGTCATGATTATGGCAAATTTTTATGTTCCAAGTAATAAAGATTTTGCCTCCTGTGTTACATCTTTTTCTTTCAGAATGGTTGTTTTTTAATTATAGAGAAAAGGAGTGGAATGAATATTTAGTCTATTTCTGTATTCATAGTAGTTTTCAATCTGATCGCAACAATTTTTTCTTTTTTTGAATGCATTTGGCTAGGGACTGATTTTCAGTGTTTTCAAATTGGAGTTTTGTTTGATATTGAGGGTGATTTACTTTGGGCGATAGTTGATGCTGGGGTGGTTTTATTAGTGTATTGGGTCTCCCGATAAACAAAGTGGAGAAGGGTGGAATAAAATTGTGGTATAAATGTTTTTTTGAAATGATTACAGTATTGCAGAATCCAGCAGTTCATGTTAGGAAGTTGTATGGTTGGACGGTTGTGGTGNATTTTAAAAAATCACACATAAAAATAAGTTATATAAAAATATATATGGTAGAGAATAAAAATGACAATTTTAAAAAGTTAATATCTTTACGAAGTTATATTTCCTTTAAGAAACAATGGACAAAAATGCTCCAAATAATATGTTATGACTAAATTTTTGTTGGGAAAACTTAATCACAAAAAAATTAATTCTATATGGAAAATAAAAATGACAATATTAGAAATTTAATATCTAATAAACTTAATATCTCTACCACACAATTTTAAACATATTAGTATAAAATCTTACACATAATATGAGTAAAATCTTCCGGATAATATTATATATAGTGAAAAATTAACGTGGGCACCGTTAATAACTATTTAAACTCAGATTAATTGGTGCTATAATTTTTTAGGATATCAAATATTCCGTAAATTAATAAATAATTATTAACATTAGAAATTAATCGAAATAGTATAGACTCTTAGAAAACCCGTGTGTAACACGGCCTAATTCAACCGCGGATTTGACCCGTGTGTAACACGGGGAGTTGCACTAGTATTATATTAAAGTAGAGACCTCAACATGGTGAGGACACCTGGCAATTGTGGAGCTGCCACGTGGCAAGCTTCCATTTGCAGTTCTTGAGGATTTTGTTTCACATTGATTACCAACATAATGATGCACATTCATACAAAACTAGATTGTAACTGACATTAGACATTAGCAAGTTTCCAATTGCAAACATTCCATGTAGGACAGTAATGCTCTCTGACATAAAGTTTCATTATCAACGTTTCTTGCTACTGGGTAATTAAATGGCCACGACTCATTAATGGCAATTGAAAATGATTTAAAGTTTCACGTTTCTTGCGCCGCTTACTGCCCATGCAAATTAAATAGCAATTATAAACCATGAATTAAACTTGGTAATTATGGCAATTGCCAAAACGGTATGTAACGGCCAAATTTCAAAATTTAAAAGCTCTAAAATATAGCAAATTAAATATAAAATTCAACCGCAATAACCCACGCAATCTATCCCCAACAAGTATAAAAAGCAACAGAAACGTTCCATAATCTCAATTCTCTCTTCTCTAAAATTATGTAAATCTTTAACCCATATTTTTCGATATCATATTGACTTTAAAAAAATCTCAAGAATATGTTATGATATCTTATATATCAAAATAAATAAGATATATATGGAAAAAAATAGAAATAATTGAGAACCAAAATAAAATTTTAAAAATATATCATGCTGCATAACAAATTAGAAATAATTAATATAAATTCTATGGAATTGAGGTAAAGGTAGTAAATGTAAGTGCGTTATAGAATAATATTATAAAAAAACAATTATCGAAATTTAAAATAGAATCATGTCTTATAGAAAACAAATAAAATTAATTTATATGATTTTTGTATAAAAAATATTATTTTATGTTAATTATTATAGATGAAAAAAATTTTATGAAAAATTAAAAAATTATATAAGGAATAAAAAGTGAATATAAATTCTGATAGAATAATTTCTTAGAGATAAAAATTAATTTATATGATTTTTTTTATAAAAAATGTTGAAGTTTAATAATTCAACGGAGTGAAATAAAACATAGTATAAAAGATGACTACAGATAGACCTTTAATTTATATAAAATAGAATTATATAAAAATAATTATATAAAAAATATATCCAGAGTGATATTATTTTTCATACATATCAGAAAAATTTAAGCTAAAATAATAAAAAAATTGAATTGTTATGTATAATTACAAAATATGAATAAATAAATTATAAATATAAAAATCACTATTATTTTCTCTTAAAGTTTTTTATTATTTAATTTAATTTATTATTCTTATGCTATAAACAAAATAAAAAAATTTCATATTATAGGTAACAGAAATATAAATTTATAGAATGAAAGAAAACAATTAAAAACTTAAAATTTATAAACTTTTTATGTAAAAAAAGGAAAAATAAGAATATATAACTAACATAAATTATTTTATAAAAATTGAATAGCATAATATTTTGATAAAAAAATAAACCATCGCAAATTTAACTAAAAAAAGATAACAATAAATATTAAAACAAATGGAAGTTCAATTTCACAGGATTTACCCGCCATGTAACATGGAGCAGCTCACTAGGACCATGTGATGAGAGTCTTGGTTGGCTCCAATCAAAATGTATGTATTTAATGTCTTTCACACCCAAACACTATTCTATTTCAAAGAAATTCCAACTTAGAAAAGAAAACTTGAACTACATTCAACCCAAAAATTGTTGCAAATTCGCAAGAAGGAAAATTTTGGAAAATATAAAATTTAGATAAATAAATTAATTTAAAAATAAAGCCATTGCAATTTCTGATTTTAAAAAATCACACATAAAAATAAGTTATATAAAAATATATATGGTAGAGAATAAAAATGACAATTTTAAAATGTTAATATCTTTACGAAGTTATATTTACTTTAAGAAACAATGGACAAAAATGCTCCCTCGTGCAGTCCCAAGTCAAGCCACCATGACCTGTTTTTATCGAACGGAGAATATTTGAATTATTGTCCACCTGTTTTGAACGCAAAAGAGACAGAGTAAGAACATAAATAAATCAAGTACTAAAACAATTATTTGAATTATTGTGCTCCTCAATTGTAGGAATAAAGGATTTTTTGGTACCTGTACTTGGCCTCGTTTTGGTTTTTGGTACCTGTACTTGGTAGTTTTCATGAATTTTGGTACTTTCGGTGGGAGACACGTGTCGAATTTATATGAGGCCACATCATCTTGGTGGTCAACCCCACCTGGGTTCCCCCAATCTCGACCCGAAACCACCAAAAAACCGACCCGTTCCGGGTCTAACCATACCAAATATCCCAATTTCATTTTTAAAAAGTGAAATTAAATTAAAATACAATACAAAATTAATTCAAAATAAATAATTAATCTCACGGGTAAATAAGAAGTGACATTAAAATTTAAGAATCATAATTTTTTAAAAAATATAAATAAGTATATAAATTTTATATATTTATTTTCTAAAAATAAAAATTTTTATTTTTAAAAATAATTATAATAATTTTTAAAAATAATTTTTTAAAAAAATAAAATAATTTTTTTAAATTTTTTAAAAATATATTTTCAAAAAAATTATTTTAATTTTTTTTGAAATTTAAACTTTTTATGTAATGTAACAGCCCGGGTAAAAATTTGGATTTTTATCGGGACTGTAAAAGTCTTTTTACAGTGATTTACCGAATGAATTAATCTTGGGTAATTAATTCAAGGTAAATCGGGCGTTGTTTTTTTGTAACCGAGGGTTTTCCCGCGCTCGAGATTTTTCCGTGGATTTTTCGGGCCGAAGCTGGTATTTTTTTTCGGGTCCCGGAATCTTCGGAAAATTCACACCGGAAAATAACTAAGGGGGTATCAGTTATTCTCTGGTCCGGACCGGACTCGCTCCATAATGCAGACAAGCTGCATCATTGAAGGTTCACACGTTGTATAGTATTTTTGCGGTTTATAAAAAGAGAGCAGGAGAGGAGAATGGGAGGAAGAGAAGAAAAGAGGAAGAAAGGAGAGGGAAAAAAAAGAGAGAAAAAAAAGAAAAGAAAAAGGAAAAAAAGAAAAGAAAAGAAAAGAAATAAAAAAATAGAAAAAAAGAAATAGAAATCGGGAAAAAAAAGAGAAGAGGGAAAATAGAAAAAAAAAAGAGAAGAAGAAAAAAATAAATACAGAAAATGGAAAAAAAGAAAAGAGAAGGAAAAAAGAAAAATAGAAAAAAAAAGAGGGGAGGAGAACGTGAACAGTTCGTCACCCGCCCTGCTACTGTTCACGTGGTAGCGTTCCCCGCCATCTCGAGCTCCACCACCACCGCCAGGAGAGTCGCCGTGCCGTCGCGACCTCAACCCCGTCGCCTCCTCCTCCTTCTGTCGCCTGACACGCCGCCGAGGGCCGTTGACCCGCGAGCAGAACCCGACGGATCCACCTCCCTCGTGCCTGCCGCCTCTTGCCGACGACGCCGCGCCTCCTTTCCGCCGCCCTCGTGCCGCTGCTGAACCCGCTAAGGTAAGACCCGTGGGTTGCGACGACCCGTTTCTTTCGGGCGGGTCGCGAACAGAGGCCTGGGTTGAGCTGGATGGGTGTTGGGCCGGGTCTTGGCGTGGGCCTATGTTCGGGCCTGCTGCCTTGGTCTGGGCCGCACAATTCATGGCCCAGTCCGATTTAATTTTTAAAAAAACAAAATATATATATATTTATTCATATTCTGGTATTTAATTTTGAAAAGAATATATATATTTGCTTTTGAGAAAATTATGGTCAGTTTAATTTTGATATTTTGAGGAAAATATGAATATATATACTTTGATAAATGATTAAGTTATTTTGGAGAAAAACTATTATTATTTGGAAAAAAACATATAAATATCATGAAAATAATTCCTAGAAAATTTTATATATATATTATTTTCCCTGGAAAATTATGGTTGTAGAAATATATATATATGTACTTTGAAAATTAAATGTAATTATATTTTGTGTTGGAAAATATTATTATATATATTTAGAAAAAGATAAATACTATATATATTTTCTGGAAATTATAAATACGTTATTATTTTTCTGGGAAAATATGGTAATTATTATTTTGGAAAAAGTATATTATTTTATGAAAATATTTTGGAAAGAGTTTTAATTAAATTATGGTACCGAAATAATATTTGGATATACGTACGGTATAATATTTTTGGTAAAAGATGATAATAAAGGATATGAACCGGGATGGATTTATTTCGCAGTATTGGCATCATGGCATACTCTTATGTGCATCTTACGTGAGTATATATTGTTTGTTGTATAGGTTTGATATCGGGCAGTTTCCCGAGGAGCCGGTGTCGGACCGGTCATTGTCTCCGGAGTTGAGTAATCGGCCAAGGTGAGGATGGATTTCCTTCAATATGTGCCTGTATTACTCGATTATTGAGTTTGATGAATATTGCTCTGTTGGTTGTTGCATTTGCTGTGGTTTGGTTCGGGATGTTTATCCTAGTGTCTTGATTGTTTTTGGGATGTTTATCCCAGTATCATGATTTGGTTTTGGGATGTTTATCCCCGTACGTTGAGTTTTTGGATGTTTATCCTTGTGTCTTTTTGGCGTTAAATAAAATGGATTAAATAATAATTGGTGATAAGGATGTCGATCCTCGGTTTTGGATTGGGATGTCTATCCCGGTATTTTGGTTAGGGATGTTGATCCCTGTGTGTTGGTTTTGAACGAAGATGATATAATTGTCACGTGGTAAGTAGAGGTACGACCGGATGGTTAGAGACTGTTTTGTGGTGGCCATGATCTGGTTTACTTGTGATGGGCATGTTGATGCCGGTTTGATTGGGATGTTGATCCCTGAGTTTAATATTGGGATGTTGATCCCAGATTCTTTTTGATCTGGCACCAGGAACAGGTTGATAACCTGGTACGACCATAGCTTATCCGTGACGAGGCCCGAAAAGATAAAATTGGAAATTGGATTTTTTTTTAAGTCTTTTTGGTCTTGGACCAGTTTTGGGTCGAGTCTTTTGGATTGTTTTATTTTGGCTGTTATGCTTGTGTTTTCGACCTTGAGTAATTTTTAGTATTGCATATTGATCGTCTATCCATGGTTGTGAGCACTTCGGACTCACCCCTCACCTGCGAGCTTTCATCCCGTAGGATGAGTTATTTGTGGTTCAGGTATGTGGCATTCCAGACAGGCTGCGGCGTTATCCCTCGGACAGGACTCGGATCCATTAGTTTGCATCTGTGTTGCATACAGTGTCTTTGTGAGTTATTAAGTCTTCCGCTGTGCATTATATTGCTATTGTTGGGCCATTGGGCCGATTATGATGTTATTGTTGTTTTTATTTTGGGCTGTCGAGCCCGAGTTTCTGTTGTATACACTGTATGTTGGGCTTTGCTTGGTTGGGTCGTTACAGTTCTGGCACAAGTTTACTGTGTATGGTAAATACGGGTCGGGGCGTTTCATTTTGGTAGCAGAGCGGGCGTTAAGTCTTGTTGGGCAGTCTTTGTGTGTTTGTTGTTCTTGTTTGCATCTCTATTTGTTTATTATTTTATATCATTTTAGTTAGTGCATTATGGATCCAGTCAAGGGACCCAGCTGTCGCAGATCATACACATAAGAGGTAATTGATGCCATAAATAAGCGGAAATGTAAATATTATTAATAATACTAATATTTTCATTACAAACATAAATATTACATTGATATTTTATAGAAAATAAAAATACATTCATCGCCTTGGAACGACGTTGACCCTGAAGCTGTTGGGGTCATTGTTGATGTTGACCGTGATGCTGTTGCTCCACGAGAACCACATGCCGCCTGTGTTGTTCTGGCCAGAAAGCTCGAACCGGTTTGCTGCAGGTGAAACGCCCGTGTCCCAATTTATTAATATAAAATAGAATTTAAATATAAAATGACTTAATTGCCCTTATCATTCCCGGGACACGAAAATCATCAACTAAAACACCCGTATCCGAAATAATCTAATTTAATTAATTAAAATATATGAAAAGACCAAATTGCCCTTTCTACCTGGGATACGATACGAACATCATAATCATTGTACAATTTACAACAATTTATACAATTAAACGAGTATGCAGCGGAAGACAAATAAATAAGCAAAATATGTATGTAATGCACCCTATGGATCTGACCCGTCGTGAGGAAAGCACCGCCACCTGCTGGTATGCACTTCTGATCCAAGATCAGATAACCTGTGTAAAAACGTGAGGGGGTGAGACCAACCATTGTCTCACCGCAAACAAATAAACCAGTGTATACAAATACAAATCAACTACAAGTACACCGGCATCAGGCAATAGCAACCACAATGCACAAACAAGTCACAATGAACAATACAAGACATCATCAGACTTCAAACCAACACTGATCTTTAATCACTTTGTTATCATTGTACTTAATTGTTATTAGGATTTAGTATTTTATTAGGGCCCTCTACTGTGTGCGTCGAGCTCGGTCCCGTCTCATGAGACAACCAGGCATAAGCCTAATATAATTAGGGCAAGGCCCAATACAACCACTGAGAGAGAGATAGACACAGAGAAAGAGGGAGGTAGAAAGGGGAAGATAGAAAGAGGGAGGTAGAACTGGTCATTACAGACCCATACGCTAAACCGCATATACCATGCTATCCCGCATGCAAACCCGAGGGGTATCACTTCCCGCTCGAACCAACCGGTCATCAGCACACAGTAGCCTATCTTCTACTGTACATTATTCTTGGGTATGTTTAAAGTGTTATGTGTGCCATACGTCATGAATATACAGGGTTGTGTGGATTAAATATCTTATTCTCAAGTCCGGGCCTCCACCCCACAGTCCACCACACAAACCACCAATCCATATCTCATGTTATTCAACATAACAAATCAAGTCATGATTGACAGGCACAATATTTCACATTGAACAACAGGTCACATAATCAGGCACCCACAACATAGGTATCATCAACATAACACACTTTGCAAATAGCAGCATCAGCACAACAGGCATACACATATACAGCATTCAATATCAAACAAATATTACCACTTTGCATATCATGTTAATTAACCGAGTATTGTAGGCAGTAATGCATACAAGGGTTTATATGTCCTCACCTTAGCCATATCAATTGTCTCGGAACCTGGAGCTTTGTTCCGCCTCGACATTCCTATGCCCTCAACATCCTACCACATATACGTCACATAAGACACTTATTCATGACAAATACTAAATGTATGCTAAAGATGAAATCTTGAGCCTTCTGGCCCGTTTGTGTTCATTAACCGTGAATCCACTAATAGGTCGAGGTCTAAGCCCAAATGTAATCCTTAAACTCCATAATTCCATATTTAACTTACATCCATATTATAGTTGTTGGGCCTAAGCCCATATAAACTTAATCAAACCTTATCGAGCCTAAAGCCCATCACAAATACAAGCCATTGGGCCTAAAGCCCACCTCATTAGTCATTGGGCCTAATAGCCCATATACAATTAATATGACATTAATTGGGCCTAAGCCCGGCCCATCCCCAAAATCACATTAACTAAACTCCCAAGCCCAAACATTTTTCGGCCCAAAAAATACTACGTGTGTCGGACATGTACCGGCCACGCCACTCAACTTTCCAAGCTCGGTATCCACTATACCCTTCTCATTTCAATACAATGATTAAACACAATTACACAACATGTCATGTACAAAATCAAATAACGACCAACACCGAGAATTACCATGTCATGCCGGAAAAGAAATTTATGTCTTGCCGGAACAGCAACCCGAACCTCGCCAGAAAATTCCCGAGCCTCGCCGGATCCCGGTCAGTCCTCGCCGGAACAGTACCCCGGAACACCGGAGAAAGGCAACAGCAACCGAGAAAAGAACCCACAACAAGCTGTCAAACCCGAACATCACATCCATCATTCAATCCAAGAAAAACCAATCCACAGAACAACTATCGAAACAAGAAAAACAATTGAGGGATTGAATCCTTACTCGGGAAACAAAACGCAAACAATAGCCCGGCCACCACCAGAAACCCGACCACCACACACACACACCTGCCGTCCACCATCGTCCAGCCAGTAACCCGCACACACGACCAACAACCTCAAAACTACCCCTGCCGTCGCATCCACCGCGACCAGACCTGGCCATTAACATCAACACAATAGCCAAAGAATCATCAACACAACCCGATTAGTCACCAAGTCTAACTAATCGAAGTAGAAAAGGGCAGAAAAAGGAAGAGAGGAAAGGATGCAAAGCAGGGCTTACACGACAGAGAGACAAGCAGCGGCGACAGCTCCCCGCCATGCCCTCAAACCCGAGCTCTGTACCTATCTCTGCCAAAACCCAGCAACCCCAGCCACTAGCACAGCTGCACAACAGCATCACAATGCCGACCCGCCATAGCACTTCTCGGCCATCAACAACAAAAGCAACACACTCTCGCCGCCGTGAACCACCATACGCGACCATACCCGCCACCAGAACACCATGTCGACCACGCACCAGTTCCGACACAAGCGGCACCACAGCAACCCGACCACTGTCTCACAGAACCACCACAAATCCGCTAGAGACCACCAAGCAAAACACTCAACAAACCCAAATAAAATCCATTAAGCCTCGTGCCCAAAAACCGACGTGACACAAAGAAGGGAAGAGGAGAGACAGGGGCAATGTGACTTACCCCTCCATGGCGATGCCCAGGTCGAGCCTCCAGTACGCATCTCGGCCGAGCCCGATCCTCTTCCTTCCTTGACGCGGCGGTGGTGGCGGTTCTTGGCATTGAAGAGGACGATGCAGCACTCAACGGAATGAAGCAGAAGTGACAGTCTCACAGGAGGAGAAGATGAAGGAGATGAAGGGGGAGAGAAGAATGAGAGAAGTGGGGTGACGATTTGAGAAACAAGAGAGTAGAGAGATCGTTGAGAGAGGGAACAAAAACCATAGGGGCGGCGAGGAAGAGAAAAGAGAAGGATGAAGGGAAAGAGAAGAGAAAAGAAAAGAGAAAAGGGTTAAGGTTGGCCGGCCTTGACCAAAACGACGTCGTTTTGGACTATGGCGCGGTCAACTCTCCCTGGTCAACGCGTTTAGGCTTTAGGGTTAGGTTTATTTATTTATTATTTTTTTTCAAAATCCAAAACTACGTAGTTTTAATAAAAACTACTATACACCATTTGTTTCACCCCGGAACTCCAATCGTTCTCAAGACATGTAACTGAGGATAAATTCTTAAATTAAAATTAACATTTCTAAGGAAAATAAATTTAATTTCCTTGACCCAAAAATCCGAAAATTCCTAGAGGGTAAAATTGGAATTAAATTTCAAAAATTTTGAAAATTCCATAAAAATTAAAAACAAAAAAAATTCGGGGCGTTACAGTTCTACCCCACTTATCAAAATTTCGTCCTCGAAATTTAGAGAATAAGTCAAGCAACAAAACTGACACAAACAAGTGTCATCCGGTATCAAAGTACCGTTGGCCGAGACTACCAAGAAAAACCATCTTGACCATCATTCACATTTTCCAAGCAAGAACTCCGATATACCAAGTCGATCACCGACTTTAGTCACACATGATTAAAAGATCATAAGATCCAAGCACTAACCCAAGAGTTTATATCCAATGATCATCACCATTAATAATACTAGAATCCATAAACAATTTCATTTGCCGTCAATCAACTAATTATACCCAATCTTATAATCCATTAAGCACATCCTCAAATAACAGAACCTCAAACTGTAACAAGATCATCACTCCCAATGTGAATACCTCAAAACCAAAAATCCATAATCAATTTCATGATCTGAACCTCATTGTATTTTCTCTATCACACACCAATTCAACCAAAATTGGATATACATAAATCCCAGATCATAACTTAGGCACGAGAAACAAACCGTCACCGAAATATCGCAATTATAATCCCAAAACTTAGACTCCTCAAGACCCAAACAATCTTTCATAACTCATGCCCACGAATCTATCTCTCAAGCTATAATCACCATGATCATCACTTAAAGATATAAAAACCAAAACTCATAATTAATTCTTACTTGTTCTGTCGAAACTTCCGATTCACGGGTACAACAAGATAGACTTCTTGCCTTCTCAAGGTCCCTTTATCTCACTGTTCTTCCCGAGCAACGACCATGTCTGAACTTTATAATAAAATCCTTAAAAGAGTTCCATCATCAAATCATAATAATTAAATAAAACTTTCCAAAACAGCGGTTCCACCTTATAAACAAATTTAACCCACAGCCTAAGCTGTAAATGTCACTTTGTCAAAACTCATCCTTTAAAAACTTATCTTTCCAAAACTTCAGATCAACAAAACAACAATATTGTAAAATACCGAAATACGGGTAACTTGTCTTCCAACTGTATTTATGAGAGAGTATAATTAATAAGTTATTGCAACAAAATTTCATAGCGAAATAATAATAATATTATGATTAGGAGAATAATAGTAATAATAATAGTAACAATAACAACAATAAAAATTTTGAGAGTAGTAAAAATAATAGTAAAAATAATGAAAATTAACTCGGATTGGTAAAATTCTTGATTGACCGCGATAAAAATTTTATTAACCACCGTAAAAGTCAAAATAGCTTGGTAAAAATCAAGAAAATTTTACCCGGGTCGTTACATTCTCATGAAAATTCGGGGCGTTACAGCGGGAAACCGGAGTGGGATGAGACCGTGATCGTCTTCAGGTTGCCACTGGGTCTCCGTGAGAAGAACCATGTTGGGCTTGTACTGGTTCTTCAGGTCCCTCAGGGTACGCGAGAACTCCTGGGAACGCCTAGCGACTCCTCTGCAGTTCCACACCAGTAGTCGGGCCTTTGGCGAAGTTGGAGGTAATCGAGTCATTCTGGGCATGCTCTGGGCAGTCATCGAGAGCTGGTAGTAGGTACCTTGCTCCAGGAAATGCCAAGTGGACTCTAGGTTGAACTCCTGAAGTCTTTCAGAGATGAAAAACATGACGGAGTTGGCCGAGCCGTAGAAGGAGGTCCTCAGAGTGCCATGGTCCTCTAGGAAGAACATCTCTTCCATGGGAGTGATGAAGAACCTCGATGAGTAGAGTTCGTCGACGAAGACCAGACGGGGCATTCTGACGAGCTCGTTTGGTAGTTCCTCTGGGCGCTCGTTGATCATGCTGTAGGCCAGCCGGTTTCTTCTGCCTAGGTTTGCAACTTCGACGAAGAAGACAGATGATGGAGAAGGCATTCTGTCTGGGCGAGTTATGTGTTTTCTCTGAATATGTTTTGTGTTTTGTTTTTTTTTCTAAACGTGTTTCACAAAACTTGCTTTTAAATGCTTTTGATGATTTGCCTCTCACCGCACTGTCTTTTATACTCTTATGGGGAGCGTGATTACTTTTTTCGATTTTCAAGATTTTGCTTTTTGAAAATTTTGCCGTTGCTTCATTTATTGCTTCGTTACTTTATAAGTTTTTCGGGCTCCCCGAACCCTGCACCGTACTAGAGGAGTCCTGGAGCTCCGCTACCAACTGTAACGTCCCACGAACAGCTGACAGTGATGTCTGGTTGTGCCCTGGAAAGGTTGTACGAAACAGGAGTGAGCGTACAAAGGTCCCTTTTGAAGGGTCCTCCAGTGGGTAGGATCTTAACGAGGTTCAGTTCGTGCAAATTGAAACCTCAAAAAGATCTTATTCGTGGCTTTTCCATCCACGTGGAACCACTATATCAATCATGGGTAGTTACCATTGAAGCTACTCTCAATTGTACAGTCCCATACCTGTACAACCTCGAAATCGCTCTAACTATGCAGCCCCATCCCTACACAGTCTCAGGATCTCTCTTATTCCGGTGTGGATCGGTTCATTCCCGTGCCCCTCCTTCTAGAAGCCTGCCAGAAGCCGCTCCTTGTCCATGCTCATCTCGGCACCGGCGTACACTTCCCGCCCTCATAGACCCCGGGGTGTCACAGCCCCACCAGCTTCCGCTAGGTTCGTCCCCGAACCCTGCACCGTACTAGAGGAGTCCTGGAGCTCCGCTACCAACTGTAAAAGCCCGTACCCCAATTAAATAAAAATAAAATAACTAAATGAAAAAGAGTTACCAAAATACTCTTGAAAACCCGGGGTACAAAAACCGATGCTTCGGCATACAAACATTTTCCATGAAAATGTATTAACAACGAGATGTCATAAAAAAAATAAACGAGATCAACCGGCTTAACAAATAATAAGCCATCACGGCATCACGCCGACATAATATCACAAAATCAACTCCGGCTAACTGCCGATATAAAGATAAAATATCTATGACATCTCGAGTCATTTCGCATGCAGCGGAAGATGAAAATAATAATAATACTCAAGATAGAAAATATCATGCATATGGCCCTATGGATCCCACCGAGAGATAAAGCACAACTACCTGCTGAATTGACTGCGTCTGATCTCCGAGTCGAAGGTATAAGTGAGTCTGCACGCTAACTAAAGTCTGAAAAACAACGGTGGCGATTATGTGAGTCGCCTACTCAGTGAACATTAAAAAGTCTAAATATACATGAAAGTGAAGTCATGCTCGTAGGGTGAGTAGCTTACGAGCACAAGTACAGCATACAAGCAAATCAGAATCACACACCATCACATAAACATTTTTTTTGTATTACTGTTCTTATTATTTAGCTTCAATGCGTTATTTTATTATTATAATTATTTTTATATCATTATGGGCCC
>JAKUCV010005472.1:0-63443 GCA_028386065.3 Turnera subulata | reverse complement strand
AAACTCTTCCAGAAGTGGGAAGTAAACCTCGGATCCCTGTCCGACACAATGGATAGTGGAACTCCATGTAGACGGACAATACCCGCAACATATAACCTCGCCAGCTTATCCATTGTATCCGTCTGCTGAATCGGTAGGAAATGAGCTGACTTGGTCAATCTGTCAACAATGACCCAGATGGCATCATGTCGACCCCGGGTCCTCGGTAACCCGATCACAAAGTCCATAGTAATATGCTCCCACTTCCACTGCAGAATAGTCAAAGATCTCATCTTGCCGGCGGGAGCCTGATGCTCGGCTTTAACCTGCTGACAAGTCATACAACGAGCCGTAAACTCCGCAACATCCTTCTTCATCCCGGGCCACCAATAATGACTCTTCAAGTTCTGGTACATTTTGGTGCTACCCGGATGCATAGCATATGGCGCATTATGCGCTTCATCCATAATCCATCTCCTCAAATCATCAACATCCGGAACACAGAACCGATCACCGGTCATCAAAGCACCATCTTCCCGGACATAGAAACTAGAACTCTCTCCACCGAGAGCCTTATCCCGCAACTCTGCTAAATGAGGATCTCCATACTGCAACTCTATGATCTTATCTCTCAAGGTCGGCCGAATGCTCAAACTGGCTAACAACGCCCCAGTAACATCGACCTCCAACTGTGCATCTAACGACCTCAGCTCCACCAAAGAAGGAAAAGCATAAGAAACCGAGTCCTCATCCGCAGAAACTACTCTCTTCCGGCTCAATGCATCTGCAACAACATTGGCCTTGCCCGGATGGTACTCAATAGTACAGTCATAATCCTTCAGAAGCTCAATCCAGCGTCTCTGCCTCATATTAAGCTCCCTTTGGGTCATGATGTACTTCAAACTCTTGTGATCCGTGAAAATCCGACACTTCTCACCGGTGAAATCACGAGCGCGGGAAAACCCTCGGTTTCGAAAAATGACTCCCGATTTACCTTGAATTAATTACCCAAGATTAATTCAACAGTAAATCACGGTAAAACGACTTCTACAGTCCCGGTAAAATCCAAAATTTTACCCGGGCTGTTACATTTACGTCCGATATGAGCGCCGATCATGAGACATGTTTTGTTTTAACTTCTTTATGTTTTGGTTTTGTTAAACGAATTTTGTTTTTAATTTCTTTATGTTTGATTTTATATTCTTATTGTTGATTTTTGATTTGCTTTGAGGTGCTTTGATTTTCTGTTAAACATAAGATTTCATGACATAAGAGATTTTGTTTATTCATAACAGTTTTAATATACAGAGAAGAGGTACTCTATTGAGTTACATGCTTCTCTAGGTCTTTTACAAGTTTTTGGACGTTTTTCATGTGAGGAAAGAGTTCCTCACACGCCAGTTCTATCTGCATCACCGCCGAGCTGATCTTCCTCAGTAAGACGTTCAGCTGCATCAGAGTTTGCTGCGGAGTGCTGCTTTCAGCACTTGCCTTGCCCTTTCGATCCTCAGCTTCTTTGCCAGCACGCTTCTTTCGCCGTCTGCTGGAGGCGACCATGTGTTCTTTCAGACTGACGATGTTCGTCTTGAAGCGCTTCTTTGGCGGTTCTTCATCGGAGCTTGTCGGGAAAGCAGTGCCGCCGATGTAGCTATTGTCCTTAGAGTCTGAGGTAGTTCTTGTCCTCAGTGGAGAGTTCATGACTGTGTGTGAGTTTGCCAGTCATGAGGTTTGGTTCTTATAGAGGATGAGATGTCGCTTAAGGGTATAAGCGGTATCTCGGGATGAGTTTGGACACCTGGCAGAGTGTGCCAGAAGCTTATCATGGTAGGACCCACAGATAAGACAACGGAATTTCGAGGACGAAATTCTTTTTAAGGTGGGTAGACTGTAACAGCCCGGGTAAAAATTTAGATTTTTACCGGGACTGTAAAAGTCTTTTTACAGTGATTTACCGAATGAATTAATCTTGGGTAATTAATTCAAGGTAAATCGGGCGTCATTTTTTTGTAACCGAGGGTTTTCCCGCACTTGAGATTTTTCCGTGGATTTTTCGGGCCTAAGCTGGTACTTTTTTTTGGGTCCCGGAATCTTCGGAAAAATCACACCGGAAAATAACTAAGGGGGTATCAGTTATTTTCTGGTCCGGACCGGACTCGCTCCATAATGCAAACAAGCTGCATTATTGAAGGTTCACACGTTGCACAGTATTTTTACGGTTTATAAAAAGAGAGCAGGAGAGGAGAAGGGGAGGAAGAGAAGAAAAGAGGAAGAAAGGAGAGGGGGAAAAAAGAGAGAAAAAAAAATAAAAGAAAAAGGAAAAAAAGAAAAGAAAAAAAATAAAAAAAGAGAAAAAAAGAAATAGAAATCGGAAAAAAAAAGAGAGAAGAGGGAAAATAGAAAAAAAAAGAAGAAGAAAAAAATAAATACAAAAAATGGAAAAAAAGAAAAGAGAAGGAAAAATAGAAAAATAGAAAAAAAAAGAGGGGAGGAGAACATGAACAGTTCGTCACCCGCCCTGCTACTGTTCACGTGGTAGCGTTCCCCGCCGTCTCGAGCTCCACCGCCACCGCCAGGAAAGTCGTCGTGCCGTCGCGACCTCAACCCCGTCGCCTCCTCCTCCTTCTGCCGCCTGACGCGCCACCGAGGGCCGTTGACCCGCGAGCAGAACCCGACGGATCCACCTCCCTTGTGCCTGTCGCCTCTTGCCGACGATGCCGCGCCTCCTTTCCGCCGCCCTCGCGCCGCTGCTGTGCTTGCTCATCCTTCCCGTGCGTTGTCGCGCCGTCGCTGTCATCGTCGTCGCCGCTGAACCCGCTAAGGTAAGACCCGTGGGTTGCGACGACCCGTTTCTTTCGGGCGGGTCGCGAACAGAGGCCTGGGTTGGGCCGGATGGGTGTTGGGCCGGGTCTTGGCGTGGGCCTGTGTTCGGGCCTACTGCCTTGGTTTGGGCCGCACTATTCATGGCCCAGTCCGATTAAATTAAAAAAAAACAATATATATATATTTATTCATATTCCGGTATTTAATTTTGAAAAAAATATATATATTTGCTTTGAGAAAATTATGGTCAGTTTAATTCTGGTATTTTGAGGAAAATATAAATATATATACTTTGATAAATGATTAAGTTATTTTGGAGAAAAACTATTATTATTTGGAAAAAAAATATAAATATCATGAAAATAATTCCTGGAAAATTTTATATATATATTACTTTCCCAGGAAAATTATGGTTGTGGAAATATATATATATGTACTTTGAAAATTAAATGTAATTATATTTTGTGTTGGAAAATATTATTATATACATTTAGAAAAAATAAATACTATATATATTTTCTGGAAATTATAAATACGTTATTATTTTTCTGGGAAAATATGGTAATTATTATTTTGGAAAAAGTATATTATTTTATGAAAATATTTTGGAAAGAGTTTTAATTAAAGTATGGTACCGAAATAATATTCGGATATACGTACGGTATAATATTTTCGGTAAAAGATGATAATAAAGGATATGAACCGGGATGGATTTATTTCGCAGTATTGGCATCATGGCATACTCTTATGTGTATTTTATGTGAGTATATATTGTTTGTTGTATAGGTTTGATATCGGGCAGTTTCCCGAGGAGCCGGTATCGGACCGGTCATTGTCTCCGGAGTTGAGTAATCGGCCAAGGTGAGGATGGATTTCCTTCAATATGTGTCTGTATTACTCGGTTATTGAGTTTGATGAATATTGCTCTGTTGGTTGTTGCATTTGCTGTGGTTTGGTTCGGGATGTTTAGCCCAGTGTCTTGATTGTTTTTGGGATGTTTATCCCAGTATCATGATTTGGTTTTAGGATGTTTATCCCCGTACGTTGAGTTTTTGGATGTTTATTCTTGTGTCTTTTTGGCGTTAAATAAAATGGATTAAATAATAATTGGTGATAAGGAAGTCGATCCTCAGTTTTGGATTGGGATGTCTATCCCGGTATTTTGGTTAGGATGTTGATCCCTGTGTGTTGGTTTTGAACGAAGATGATATAATTGTCACGTGGTAAGTAGAGGTACGACCGGATGGTTAGAGACTGTTTTGTGGTGGCCATGATCTGGGTTAATTATGATGGGCATGTTGATGCCGGTTTGATTGGGATGTTGATCCCTGAGTTTGATATTGGGATGTTGATCCCGGATTCTTTTTGGTCTGGCACCAGGAACAGGTTGATAACCTGGTACGACCCTAGCTTATCCGTGACGGGGCCCGAAAAGATAAAATTGGAAATTGGATTTTTGTTTAAGTCTTTTTGGTCTTGGACCAGTTTTGGGTCGAGTCTTTTGGATTGTTTTATTTTGGCTGTTATGCCTGTGTTTTCGACCTTGAGTAATTTTTAGTATTGCATATTGATCGTCTATCCATGGTTGTGAGCACTTCGGACTCACCCCTCACCTGCGGGCTTTCATCCCGTAGGATGAGTTATTTGTGGTGCAGGTATGTGGCATTCCAGACAAGCTGCGGCGTTATCCCTCGGACAGGACTCGGATCCATTAGTTTGCATCTGTGTTGCATACAGTGTCTTTGTGAGTTATTAAGTCTTCCGTTGTGCGTTATATTGCTATTGTTGGGCCATTGGGCCGATTATGATGTTATTGTTGTTTTTATTTTGGGCTGTCGAGCCCGAGTTTCTGTTATATACACTGTATGCTAGGCTTTGCTTGGTTGGGTCATTACAGTTCCGGCACGTGTTTACTGTGTATGGTAAGTACGGGTCGGGGCGTTTCATATAATTTTTCTAAAATTAAAATAAATTATTATTTTTAAAAAATAAAATAAAATATAATTTTAAAATTATAATAAATTTATATAAAATTTCACATAAATAAATAATTTTTATGTTTTTTCAAAATTAAAATAAAAATTTATATTAAATTTTTTTATATAAATTTATTAAAATAAAATATTATTTTTAAAAATTATTCATAAATTTATGTTAAAAAATTATTATATTATTTTAAAATTATAAAAAATTTATATTTACATAATTCAATTTAATAAAAATTTTATTTTAAAAAATGTTATATTTTTTAGAGTATAATTCTTTTATTTTAATCTCACTTTTTATTTATAAATAAGACTAATTAATTAATTTTAATTAATTTTATAATCCTTTTTAAATTTATTCTTACTTTTTTAAAATAAAATTTTTGTATTTGGTTGGTTAGACCCTGGGTCGGTTTTTTAAAGTTTCGGGTCAAAATTGGTGGAACCCGGGTGGGTGGACACGTGTCTCCGGTGACCGGAAGTACCAAAATTATTGAAAACTGCCAAGTACAGGTACGAAAAATCATGAAATTTCAGTACAAGTACCAAAAATCAAATCGAGGCCAAGTACAGGTACCAAAAAATCCTTTATTCCCTCAATTGCATCAATAAATCTACTGAGATTTTACCACAATTATACCGCGAGATAAAAGGAGAAAAGTTTCTATTACACCACAATAGAAAGGGGAAAAAATGGTTGTGCTTACCAAAAGGTGACAAAAAAAGTATGATAGCAGTTCCTTCTCCGCAACTAGTACCCACTGTACCTCTCTTTTATTTTTCAGTTGTGGTTGCCCAAGACATGACAGCCATAGTCAACACCATCAATTTATGTGTAAAATGGTTTCACAATCCAACCCAGTCCGAACGGGCTGTCTAAGGACACCTTTTCTGCACCCTCCTATATAGCTACAAAAACAAAAGTTGGCTTCAGACCTAGCTTGCGTTGTTTGTAAGGAAAAAAAAAGTTGAATTGGGAGTCTCTCTTTACTTTCTCTCTATCTTGTAGACACTTCATTCAGTTAAAGGTTTATACTTATAACAACAAATATGATTAAATCTTAAATCATTATATAATAAATTTAATTATAACAATAAATGTGATTAAATCTTAAATTATTATATAATCAATTTAATTAACTTTTATTGGTAATTTTTGTATATTTGTTCATTACAAGTAATGTCCTAACTTAACCACTGTTACCACAAACCAAAGGGGACTTATCCTAGAATTTCTCAAAGTCAAGCACGTTTAACTTTGGAATTTTTATGGAATGAGAACCGAAAAGGTAGGTGCACTTTATTAATATAGTTAGTATCCATCAATCTATTTAAGCTAAACCATTTTTAATTATTCAGTCTCATACTTATACAACCTCGAATTCACTTTTTTTTAGCTATTTTTAATTATACAGTCTCATACCTGTATAATTACAATATCGCCCAACTATACAGCCTGATCCCTATATAGTTTCAGGATTTCTCGTATTCGGGTGTGGATTCGATGTGTTTATATACCCTTCCATCTAAAAGACTGCCAAAAGTTGCTCCTTGTTCATGCTCATCCTGGCATTAGCATACACTTTCTGTCATCATCGACCCTAGGTGTCACTTTACATCTCACAAATTATACAAGTAAAAAAAATTACATTTGAAAATATTAATTAATTTGAACAAAATAGTTATTTTTTGAAAGTTTATTTTTATGTATATATTCTGGTTTTATTTTATGATAAATCATTTTTACTTGTTTTTAATAGAAATATGTTTTGTTCGGTAAATAACGGATAGACAACCAAAAGTACTTCTTACATAAAGTAAAAATCTTTGGGAAGTATATTTTTAATCATTTTGATAAATATTTCTTCTTGAGAAATTTTCATTAAAAAAATTAGTAATTGCTTATTCAGTTATGTTATGTCGATAAATTGGATAATCCTAATCAATATCAAGATAAATGATTAAAGTTTTAACCCGATGCTAAAATTTTAATATTTTGAAAATATTTATTTCTTTTAACCCCGATGGTTTGTTAGGTGATGCTAGTTGTGAGTGATTGGTGGGTTTTGTTATCATGTTGCTTTAGCTTTTGGATTTATTTGTGGACTTGAATAAGGCATGGGATTTGAGTTTAGGGTTTATTGATATTAAAGTTAATGCTTTGGTGGTAGTGATTAATTTTAGACAACAGGAGTTCCAACTTCTAAGCAAGGTGTGTTGTGTTATTTCGATCTATTTAGCAATTGTTAATTGTTACAAAGAGATAAGGATATGTTATTCATCTCACAAGGAGGCTAAATTTATAATAGGATTTTTGGGTTTTTTTGGGTCCTAATGTTTAGTGGTTTGGCCAATTTGGTACCCCGACATTTTCTTTGGTCGGGCAGGTACCCCGAGATTGCATGGGCAGGCCAAACGTAGACCCCTAGTCAGGCACCTGCTCACGTGGAGGCTGCCCGGGTTTTTACGCGTGTTACTGTAGCAAAACGACATCGTTTTAAGTGAGTAAACGTCACTGTTTCATGCCACGTCAGATACAGGTGGCTTAGTGGGACCCACTTAACTTAAGCCCCAAAATCTGCCCGAACCGAACCGGAACCGCCCACCCGGATGACCCAAAACCCAAATATAATTTATTATGTTTAATTATAACAATGATTCATAAAACATAATATATATATATATATATATTATTTTATATTTAACAAAAAAATTCACAATATTTTTTATATATATGTAGTGATACACAGAAAAAGGAAAGAAAAAAGATAAAGAAAAAAAAGAGAGGAAAATAAAAAACTCCCAAATTGTTCATCTTCAACCCTTCGCTGCACCTGTGTCGACCCACAATGGCAGAATGGTGGCAACTGCGGCGGCGGCGTAAGGCAATGAAGATCCACAATTGGGTTCAATCAATAAAGCAACAAATCCAAAATCCAATCCCCCCCCCCCCCCCTTTCCCTACCCCTTCCCACCCCTGTCGTCGAGCGACGCCCACACGCGAGGGGGAAAGAGTAGGTCTTGATCGCCGAGTGACGCCATCTGTCGACCCCGATGCCGGCGCAGCTGTCTTCTTCAATAAAAGGACTGCGCGAGCCGCTGGCTGGTGGCCATGGTTTCCGCCGCTGCGACTGCTCAGGTGGCGGAGTGCCAGACCGTCTATGCCAGCGACGGCTGTGGGGATCTGAGGCAGAGGAATGTCACCTCCAGTTCCTCCGGCTGGGAGACTGCCCTGACGACGATAGAGGAGGGGAAGGCAACTATAGGAGAGCAGTGAGGCAGAGGAGGAGGTCTTAAGGGCAAGGAGGAGGAGGTAGTGGCGGCGCAGGCGAGGTCGAGGGCGCTGCGGAACTCGATGATATCAGTTGCTGGAGGACGATGGTGGTGGCGACATTTGCGTCAGTTGCTGCCCGGTTGTCGACGCCCTTGTCAAATCGATTGAGGTGGATAATGGAGGCGGCCGGATTTGGGTGTGGGAAACCATGTATTAGACACCTTGTTGGAGATTGATATGGGTTTTGGTGGGTGTTTGGTGGTGGGGATTTTTGGTAGGTGGTGGGTGTTTGGTGCTGCTGCTGCTGGTAATGGGGGTTGTGGTGGCGGCGGTGGCTGGTGCTGGTGGTGGTGGTGGCGGTGGCTGGTGCTGGTGGAGTGGTGGTGGTTGTTGTGGTTGGTGACTTTGGGGGTGGGGTTGTTAATGTATTTCCTTTTTCTTGTTTTTTTATAGTTTTAAAGGAAAATATTCATAAGAAGATATTAAAATAAGATTAAGGGAAGTTATAATCTCTCATTATTCATTTTATTTTTTATCTTAATTATTACAATTATTATTAAGATTAATATTATTATTATCTTTATGTTGTTATTATTATTATTATTATTAATATTATTATTATTATTATTATTATTATTATTATTATTATTATTATTGAAGCGCCCCGACCCGTATTTACTGTAACACAGTAAACACGTGCTGAAACTATTCTTATTGACAGAACAGACAGTATATCGTGCAAGTACTATGGACAGCAAACTATAAAATACAACTGTCACCCGTACTCGGAGACCGTTATTCAATCCAAACATAGTGCTCAACAGCAGCAGCAAATAGTATCAACATCAATATAAGCATCACAGGAAAGCAGCAACACAACATCATATATCACACAACAGCGGAAGACTTATATGCACATGCAGCGGAGGTATGGATCCGGAGTCAGGTGGAGAAGAAAGCAGCAGCCATCGAACGTCGTACCTGAACTACGAAACAACTTAACCTACGGGATGAAACCCCGCAGGCGAGGGGTGAGCCCGAAGTGCTCACCGGGTAAAATCCATAAGCAAGTATAAATATACAACAACCATAGATAATCCAAGTCACATCAACAGCAGTTACCTAAGGTTCATACGGACTCTAAATGACCCACTCTGTGATTCTAGACACACTACACCAGTTTTATTATCAGGGCCCCTATCACTAGTTAAATGATGGCCGTCGCCTGGTAGTCAAGCTAGCTAGCCCGTGGACCCCGCCCTGGTACCTCCACGTAAAACTGGCACAGACAGGGAGCAGGACCAACCACTAACTCTCCCCCAGCGCCTAAAAATAATAATTGGTATAGATAGGGAGCAGACCCCAAGCACACTCTCCCCCAGCACCATAAAAATAAGACTACCATCTGGCTAAACCAACACTTAACTGTGACTTACTAGATGTCTAAGTGAGATCAGTTTTATTATTCCTAGTTACTTAATTCCTATTATCCTCCACCCTCTCATTATCCCGAGCAGGCTCACAGCCTCTCCGCTCGTCTGGATAATATAAACCACATGGCTTGGTACCCTCAATACTATATTCCCACAATTTCACAGTCACAACAGCAACAGTAATAATCAACTAGTGCCAGCATTTCTAACATTATCAATAACAACAACAGTAGCATCAACTCTACTTCAACGGCAACAAATTCCAATCAAAATCATCGCACAATTTTTATTCACAGCAACAAAGAATTATCCAAGCATATAACACGACAGCAACTTGGTACTACGGCAGTATATAAATAATTACTTATCCTCACCTTAGCCGATTATCAATTATGAAATCCTACTTCGGGTTCCACAGCAAGTTCCTCAAGCAACTGTTCAATATCAATCCCTATATAGCAAATAATCGACTTACTCACATAAGATGCACATCAACCTTATGCAAATGAGATGCTATACCGTGAATAAAACGTTAACCCGGCTCGATCTCGGTTACCCCGTTATCATCATCATTCACCATGTATTTTCTAGGTGTCAAAATACTTTTCCCGGTATTATTTCGGTATTAATACTTTGGTAAAAACCTTCCAAAATTATTTCCATACATATATCCTCACTTTTCAAAATGAAAACTTTAGAGAATAATTATATTTTCCAAAAAAATTATTTTTACCAAATTAATTCCTTTTTCCCAAATTATTTTCATATCTTTATTTCTCCAAAATATATTTCGATAATAGTCATATATATATATATATATATATATATATATATATATATATATCTCAAAAATATTTTCATAATTTAATTTCCAAAAAAATATACCTTAATATATATATATATATATATATTTCCAGATTTTATTTATTATTATATTTATTTTTATTTTTTTCTTGGACTGGGCCGTGAGCAGTGTTGCCCGGTCCACTGCATGAAGCCCAGGAAGGCCCACGCAGTGAGCCCAGCACCGCCCAGGCCCAACTCCAACCCATCAGCCCATACCCATCTCAAACACAAACCCATCAAGCTAATACCCAAACCCAAAGCCCAACTAAACTCTAGCCCATACTTAATTTCCCAAGCCTAGACTAATACCTACCCATCAACTCACCCAAGCCCACCTAAAACATCACAGCCACGTAAAAAAAAAGATGACAGCCCATAAATAAAACAACAGCCCATGCAGCATCAAATGAAACACAGCCCATGCAAATAATATTCAGCTCACATAAGAAAAGAAACAACCATGCATGCACAGTACTTCATCTTCTTCGTGAGTTACCTGCTGTGTGAGTGGCACGGGCGGCAAGCGGGCGGAACGGGACGGGGCTAGGTCGAGCTGCTGGTTGGCGGCGCGAGGGAGAGGTGACGCGCAGGTGCAGGTCACGGCGGCAACGAGTGCAAGGCGGCAAGATGGAAGGTGGCGTGTGGTGCACTCGGCGTTGTGGCGGGCGACGGTCGTGGCATGAGACGAGGCGGCTTGCAAACAGGGCGAAGCGGCGGGCGCGGGAACGATGGCGGCGAGGGCGTGAGGACGCCATGGGAATGGTGTTGCGAGGTGTCGAGGCATGGTGGCTTTGTGGTGCAGGGGCAAGGCGCGGTGAAGGAAAGCTGGGCATGGCGGCAGCTCGCGGGAGGGAAGTAGGAAAAGGAAAGGTGGGTGTGGTGGTGGTTGTCGCAACTGTGGGGAGGCTCGGGTGGGTGGTCGGGCGCGGTGGAAAGAAAGGAAAGAAAGAAAGGGGAAGAGAGGAGGGTGACGGGGCGGTTGTGAAGAAACTCGGGTGGAAAGGTGGTGTAAGTGGTGGTGGACGCGGGTTGCTTGGGAAAGGAGAAGTAAGGTGAGGATGTGGTGGTGCTGGCTGCACGGGGAATAGGAGAAGGGGAAAAGGGTGGGTGGCTGCGTGTTGGCTTGGTGGTCTCGTCATGGTGGAGTTGCAAGGTGGCGCAGCTTGGTGGTTTGGACGCGGGAAAAGAAAGAAAAACTGAAGGAGAAGGGAGGGTGAAGCGTGGGTTGAAGGTGGCTGTGTTGTGTGGTGCATATAGAGAGACGGGTTTCTTATAGGCGGCGAAGTGCAGGTCACGATGTGGGGAGCTTCACAGGTGCACAGAAGGTTTTTTTTTTTTTTGGAGTACTGGTGAGTCATAGGTGGGGAGCAGGTTTTCACGAGTGAGCAGGGAATGTTGTGCATGTCATGCATGGCATGCATAGCATACGGTGCGATACTGTGTGGTTGTACCGTGTACTGTCCATGTACCGTCCGGACTCGGTAAAAACTCAATCCGATCCATAAAAATCCGTAAGAAAATTCCCGAGTGCAGAACAAAGCTTGGTTTCAAACTCCGACGTATAATTCACCTTAAAATAATTTTCCCAAGATTATTTTACATGGTAAATTACTGTACAAAGCGTTTTACAGTCCGGTAAAAATATAAATTTTTACCCAGGCTGTTACAGTCTACCCCCTTAAAAGAATTTTGTCCCCGAAATTCACTCCGGACCGGTGAAGAGATGCGGATACTGGGACCGCATATGCTCCTCGACTTCCCATGTTGACTCGTTCGCAGAATGCTTACTCCACTTGACCTTGACCATAGGAATGGCACGGTTCCGCAACTGCCAAACTTCTCGAGCAAGAATCTGTTCCGGCACTTCTGTGTAGGTTAGATCCTCTGCCACCTCAACATCCATTGGGGCCACAATATGACTAGGGTCTGATCGGTATCTCCTCAGCATGGAGACGTGGAACACATCATGAATGCGTGATAGCTCATCAGGCAAAGACAACCTGTAAGCTAGTGGTCCAATTTTCTCCACAATCTCATATGGCCCGATATACCTTGGACTCAGCTTTCCTCTCTTGCCGAACCTGATCACTCCCTTCCAAGGTGCTACTTTGAGGAAAACCTTCTCACCAACGTTATACTCCATCTCACGTCGGTGTTTGTCGGCATAGCTCTTCTGCCTATCCTGAGCAGCTCTCATACACTGTCTCACCGTCTGGATCTTGTCCACTGTCTGTTGGACTAACTCCGGTCCAACGATCAATCTCATTCCTTCCTCATCCCAACATACCGGACTTCTACACTTCCTTCCATAGAGAGCCTCAAAAGGTGGCATACCAATACTGGAATGGTAGCCGTTGTTATATGCAAACTCCGCCAAAGGTAGGTACTTATCCCAACTCCCACTGAAGTTAAGTGCACAGGCTCTAAGCATGTCCTCCAGTGTCTGTATGGTCCTCTCAGACTGTCCGTCTGTCTGAGGATGAAAAGCAGTGCTAAAGCTCAACTTGGTTCCCAAAGCAGCTTGTAAACTCTTCCAGAATCGTGATGTGAACCTCGGATCCCTGTCTGAGACTATAGACTTTGGAATCCCGTGTAGTCTCACAATCTCGGCAACATACTTACCCGCCAATGTATCCATGGTATCTGTCTGGCGGATAGGAAGAAAATGAGCCGATTTTGTTAATCGGTCGACGATGACCCAAATAGCATCATGCTGCCTCCGAGTCATCGGCAAACCAACCACAAAATCCATAGCGATTATCTCCCACTTCCACTCCGGTATCGTCAACTATCTCATCTTGCCTGCTGGGGCCTGATGTTCGGCTTTCACCTGCTGGCAAGTAATGCATCTAGCGACATACTCTGCTACATCCTTCTTTATACGAGGCCACCAGAAATGGCTCTTCAGGTTCTGATACATCTTGGTGCTTCCAGGGTGCATCGCATACGGCGTCATATGACCTTCATCCAAGATCTGACTACGCAGATTACTGACATTGGGTACACATACCCGTTTCCCAATCATCAATGCTCCATCATCGGCTATCCGGAACTTGTCTTCCTTTCCACTCCTTACTCCTTCCTTTAGTTTGACCAGGTCGGGATCTCCTTCTTGTAACTCCACTATCCATCCTCTAAGGTTAGACTTGACACTCATGTGTGCTAGCAAAGCTCCAGTATCATCCACTGTCAAGTCAACTCCCAACTTCCTTAACTCGGTAAGCGAAAACATCGAGTAACTAATGGAGGCATCATCCGGTTGCCTCCGACTCAAAGCATCAGCTACCACATTAGCCTTCCCTGGGTGATACTCGATAGTACAGTCATAATCATTAAGCAACTCAACCCAACGTATTTGTCGCAGGTTAAGCTCCTTCTGAGTCATGATGTACGTAAGGCTTTTGTGGTCGGTGAAGATTCGGCACTTCTCTCCAAACAAATAGTGTCTCCAAATCTTCAGAGCCAAAATCACCGCTGCCATCTCGAGATCATGAGTCGGGTAGTTCTTCTCATGAGTCCTTAGCTGTCTAGAAGCATAAGCAATCACTCGTCCTTCTTGCATCAGCACAGCTCCTAAACCAAGTCCTGATGCATCACAAAACAACACATACTCCACTCCTGGCTTCGGTACTGTCAGCACTGGTGTCGTGGTCAGCTTCTTCTTAAGCTCCTCAAAACTCTGTTGGCGTTCCGGGCTCCAAACAAAAGCTTGTTCTTTCCTCAATAGCTTAGTCATGGGACTGGCTAGTAAGGAAAAACCTTCTATGAACCTCCGATAATATCCTGCAAGGCCAAGAAAACTCCTAACTTCTGACACATTCTTAGGAGGCTCCCACTCCAACACGGCCTTCACTTTGGCAGGGTCAACCTTTACTCCATCCCCGCCTACTACATGTCCGAGGAAGGAAACTTCTCCAAGCCAAAATTCACACTTGCTGAATTTGGCATACAATTGCTTCTCCCGCAACCTCTGAAGTACTATCCTCAAATGCTCTTCATGCTCTTCCTTGCTCTTGGAGTAGATGAGGATATCGTCGATGAAGACCACAACGAACTTATCCAAAAACTCATTCAAGACCAAGTGCATCAAGCACATGAATACAGCCGGTGCATTGGTCAATCCAAACGGTACCACTGTGAACTCGAAATGACCATACCGTGTGCGAAAAGCTGTCTTCGGTATGTCCTTCTCTAAGATCTTGATCTGATGATAACCTGATTGGAGATCAATCTTTGAAAACACCGTTGCTCCTTGAAGCTGATCGAAAAGGTCATCAACTCTCGGTAGCGGGTACTTGTTCTTGATTGTCACCTTGTTGATCTGGCGATAGTCTACACACATACGCAGACTACCATCCTTCTTCTTCACGAACAAAACTGGTGCACCCCATGGTGAAGTGCTAGGTCTGATGAAACCTTTCTCCAATAGCTCATCTAGCTGCTTCTTCAGCTCCTAAAGCTCTGTCGGTGCCATCCTGTATGGTGCCATCGAGATAGGTGTAACTCCAGGTATAAGCTCGATGGTGTACTCGACTTCCCTGTCAGGTGGCAATCCTGGTAAATCCTCTAGAAACACATCTGGAAACTCCCTGACAACTGTGATGTCCCCCAAAACCGGAGTCTGAACTTCTTCGCCCTTGATGTGAGTCAACAAGGCATCTGAACCATGCGGCTTCATTCCAATATCCTGGTTAGTAGAGATACTACCAAAGACTGTAAAAGTACCTGTGATGACATCGATATCTAGGTGACTTCCAGCATACTGATTCCCTCCAACCGGATCCATTCGTACCTTTACGAGAATGTATGTATGCATATCATATCATGACAGATCTTATGCACAAACAAGCAACCATGCAATCACAATCATGTCCCTAATGACCTACTGCCTGCTCCGCTACCAAACTGAAGCGCCCCGACCCGTATTTACCGTAACACAGTAAACACGTGTCGAAACTATTCTTATTGATAGAACAGACAGTATATCGTGCAAGTACTATACACAGCAAACTATAAAATACAACTGTCACCCGTACTCGGGGACCATTATTCAATCCAAACATAGTGCTCAACAGCAGCAGCAAATAGTATCAACAACAATATAAGCATCACAGGAAAGCAGCAACACAACATCATATATCACACAGCAGCGGAAGACTTATTTGCACATGCAGCGGAGGTATGGATCCGGAGTCAGGTGGAGAAGAAAGCAGCAGCCATCGAACGTCGTACCTGAACTACGAAACAACTTAACCTACGGGATGAAACCCCGCAGGCGAGGGGGGAGTCCGAAGTGCTCACCGGGTAAAATCCATAAGCAAGTATAAATATACAACAACCATAGATAATCCAAGTCACATCAACAGCAGTTACCTAAGGTTCATACGGACTCTAAATGACTCACTCTGTGATTCTAGACACACTACACCAGTTTTATTATCAGGGCCCCTATCACTAGTTAAATGATGGCCGTCGCCTGGTAGTCAAGCTAGCTAGCCCGTGGATCCCGCCCTGGTACCTCCACGTAAAACTGGCACAGACATGGAGCAGGACCAACCACTAACTCTCCCCCAGCGCCTAAAAATAATAATTGGTACAGACAGGGAGCAGACCCCAAGCACACTCTCTCCCAGCACCATAAAAATAAGACTACCATCTGGCTAAACCAACACTTAATTGTGACTTACTAGATGTCTAAGTGAGATCAGTTTTATTATTTCTAGTTACTTAATTCCTATTATCCTCCACCCTCTCATTATCCCGAGTAGGCTCACAGCCTCTCCGCTCGTCTGGATAATATAAACCACATGGCTTGGTACCCTCGATACTATATTCCCACAATTTCACAGTCACAACAGCAACAGTAATAATCAACTAGTGCCAGCATTTCTAACATTATCAATAACAACAACTGTAGCATCAACTCTACTTCAACGGCAACAAATTCCAATCAAAATCATCGCACAATTTTTATTCACAGCAACAAAGAATTATCCAAGCATATAACACGACAGCAACATGGTACTACGGCAGTATATAAATAATTACTTATCCTCACCTTAGCCGATTATCAATTATGAAATCCTACTTCGGGTTCCACAGCAAGTTCCTCAAGCAACTGTTCAATATCAATCCCTACATAGCAAATAATCGACTTACTCACATAAGATGCACATCAACGTTATGCAAATGAGATGCTATACCGTGAATAAAACGTTAACCCGGCTCGATCTCGGTTACCCCGTTATCATCATCATTCACCATGTATTTTCTAGGTGTCAAAATACTTTTCCCGGTATTATTCCGGTATTAATACTTTGGTAAAAACCTTCCAAAATTATTTCCATACATATATCCTTACTTTTCAAAATTACAACTTTAGAGAATAATTATATTTTCCAAAAAAATTATTTTTACCAAATTAATTCCTTTTTCCCAAATTATTTTCATATCTTTATTTCTCCAAAATATATTTCCATATATATGAGGAATCAATGTGTAATTAATCAATTAGGAGATGATTGAGAGGAGTAGTAATCAAGAAAGTAGAGGATTCTGGGCAGTCTAGGGGTTAATTACGCGGTAGGATCAATCAAGGAGGAATTAGGGGAGAATTGGGACCGAAAAAGGAAAGAACGGGTGAGACGCGTGGGCGCGGGCCTGAGCGGTCTTCCACCCATGACCACCCGGCCTGGCTTTCATTCATAGGATGATCACCGGCCGTGGCGGTCATGCACACCCAGAAATGCATTTTCTCCCCGATTTTCGCCCGTAATCTGATGCTACTCGGTTTTGGCCCAGATTTTCGGCCATTACCTTGATTATTAAGTTGGTCCACGCCCCTAGGCTTCCCAGAACACTATAAATAGGACCCTCCTCTCACATTTCAAAGGACACATTCTATTACACAAACACTCTTCATAAAGCTTTGAAGTTTGGAGAAACTCTATCTCTCCAAGCTTAAAAAATAGTTCCATAGGCAAAACTCTGGTAGAATTTCGTGGGTAGCATCATCCATTGAAGGCAACAAAGGGGAAAATCAAGAAAAACTCCAAGATTGAGTTGAGGAGTGGGAGGAAATTGTGTGGGAGGCACAACCCAAACCAAGGAGCTAGAGGAGGGCTACAAGAGGTAATCCTAATCCCTTTTTGTCTGACCAATTATTGTTGAGATGTTGATGTTGATGATGATGTGATTGTTGTGATGCCATGTCAAGAACTACGTGGGCTTTGAACCCGGTCGCCGGGGTACGTAGGTGGTTTCTAGTGGTGGAAACTCAAGCCCAATCTTCTTCTTCTCCCCTTTCTTTTTAATATTCAGTTATTATGTGTTTTGGTGCTCACGCTTGCACACTTGACAAGGCATACAAAATCCTCTAATTGCACAAAGTTTCATCCCAATATGGATGGGTGCCTAACACCTTCCCATCCATGACGAATCCCCGGGTCCAGCATCTTTGGTTCATTATCTGGTTGCCTAAATAGAATCACATGAAGGGTTTTTCCCAAGTTTTTGTCCCTTAATAAAATTTGGGTGGTGACTCCAAAGATGTTGGATGATGGTTATGAAGAAGGTGTAAAGGAAAGGTGAATAAGCCCAAGTGATTTTAGGTCGGGTATTCACAATATCAAACTCAAAGGCTAAGTAAGTCTTCAGCCTAGCCATTTCATCCAAATCATTACCGGTAACAATCATGTCATCAACATAAATGATTAATACAGTGATCTTTTCATTGTGCCTTTTCAGGAAGAGAGTATGATTAAAATTACTTTGAACATATCCATACTTCTTCATAGCGAGCCGAAACCTACCAAACCATGCTCTTGGTGATTATTTCAAACCATCCAATGCTTTCTTCAATTTACATACCATCTTCGAATCATTAGTAGAATTGAAACCTGGAGACATACTCATATAAACTTCCTCAGATAAATCACCATGTAAGAAGGCATTTTTCACATTATATTGTTGTAATGGCCAATCAAAATTTGCAGCAAGAGACAATAGAACTCTAATGGTATTTAATTTTGTGACAGGTGCAAAAGTCTCTTGGTAATCAATACCATAAGTCTGTGTAAAGCCACGAGCAACTAACCTTGCTTTATAGTGTTCAATTGTGCCATCTGGGCTATGTTTGACTGTAAATATCCATTTACATCCAACAGGTTTCTTCCCTTCTAGCACAGTGATAGCTTTCTGCAAGTATATAGGGTTGTTGTAGCACACAAGGTCGTCTCACAGGGATCGTTGCTAATTACTACTTAACCGAGCAATTTATGATTATCTAGAGGAATAATTAAATGGGAAGTTTGATGTTTGAATTGGAAAACTAAAGCAATTAAAGACGATTAAAATCAATAATATTAAACTTCTAGGACTTCGGGGATTTCCTTGCCAACATTTCCATGCAATTAAGCTTCGCATAAGCAGACCATGTTCTGTCACTACACGGCTAGCCTATATAAAATCTACGAATTAAATATGAAAATAAACTCTTTTAAAAGAAACGGTAAATCTATGCTAGATCGATAACCTACTCTCGTAGCGCCGTAAAATCCCTTCCTAATTTATTTCTACTATCCGTTTGCCAGTGATAAAATAAACTAAGAGCATTAAGAAATTTACCTACTAAATCTCCAATAAAAATTACGCGTCCCTCGAGGTCGGTTTTTATAGCCCGGTTAATATTTTTCTATAGGCAAATGACGCTGTCACTTAACGTTTCCCTATTATGGATTTATGCTAAACGATGGCCAGTCAATTAACATAGTGAAGTTTCATTACCGGATTAAAAGAGAATAAATTCAGAAATAAAACATTAATTAAATATACATGAAAATATTAACAAGTTCACCCCCTAATCCTAGACAAGAATTCTAGCAAGACATAGCCTTAAAGAAAATAACAATTACTTAGAAATAATTCAACATAATTAATTCAAGGAATAAACTTACAAGTAGGTGGAGCCAACCTTGAACCAAATGAGACAAATTCCCAAGACTAGAATTTTTCCAAAAGCTAAAGCCAAACTAGAAATTACAAAGGAAGAAAAGTACAAGTCTAAGCTATTTGTGTTTTTGCCGATTTTTTTCTTAGAAGAGAACTTGATGCCTTTTGTCTTCAAGTGCCTTGCTTTTTTATAGTCCAAGAGGAGTAATTTTGACTGGCTGAAAAAGGATGGAGGTGGCGCCAAAAGTGGTATGGTGGACCACTTCATTTTGCACCAAATTTGGTTGCATTGCCACCAATACCAACCGTTGAAAGATTGTTTGAAGTGGGTTTCTTCTTTTATGCAGGTACAGCCACATGCCCCCTTGACCAATCCATTTTCCAGAAATAGAATAAGCATGTGCCAAGAATGAAGGGGTGCTCCACGTGTGTGTCAAAATTTGGCACTTTCCTATTTATTTCTTCCTTTCTCTTATCTGCCCTTGACCATCAAAATTGCACCACAGACCATGTTGCATGCAACAGGTCAAGAGTCCCGTCCTATCTTCATGCTATTACCCAAATAATCCAAGGGCTTGGTTTCTTTAACCGTTGAATAGATTGGAGTGGTGTGCCACCTTTTAGGAAATGTAGGAACATATGGCTTTTTTTCATGGATAATCACCAAGACCTCTTCAAACTTGTTATATGGACCTTCCATTAATCCTAGAAATATTCTAAGATTAATTCTGGAAGGTTTGGGACAAAATCTTGATGCACAATTCTGGGCTTACCACGTGTCCATGGGCTGCTTGTGTTGGAACGAGCTGTATGGACTGCTTGTGCGGGAACTGCGCAATTGGCCTAAAATTTGTCTTATAGTCCTCATTTCTGCACAAAAACTCTAGGACACTAGGATAAAGGGATTATCAATATAAAGAGAAGAAAATGCAATAAAACAAATAAAATAAATAGAGTTTCCAAGTCAAAAATCGTAAAACTTGCCAGTGTAAAATGCACACTCATCATAAAGCAATCAACATCCCAAGTTTGATTCTTTTCAAGTGCTCGCATCTCTTCAGCCATAGCTTTTGCCCATTCAGGATCATCTAGTGCATCTTGGACCTATGTAGGTATATTAACTCCAGCCATGTCATTAGCAAAACCTTGAATGGAGTGAGGTAAATGCTGAGTAAAGATATAAGGAGCAATTGGATACTTTGCAGGTCTGGAATTATTAGGTGAATATCTCTCTGGTGGTTTTCCTCGATTACTCCGAGGAGGTAGTTGAAACCTGTTATCATCACTAGAAATTGCAGGGATATTGTCAACAATTAAATTGTCAGTATTATCCTCTAATTGAATCCATACCTCAGGCTCATTAGCAAAGGAAGAAAGATTGGTAGGTACTGTTGGTGGAGAGAGGGGGTTCTTCATCATATGCTTCTAGTAGTATGTCCAAATTTGTAGGGTTATGCTTCTCTTCTCCCAAATCATCCTTAGTTTCTTTACTACTTTCAGAATCACCTTCCATCCTATCTTCCATCTTCTCTGGAAATATGAACATCCAATTCGGCTCTTCAACTGCCATCTCCCCCCTGAAGAGGAGAATTGGCTTCGTGGGGAGAATAGTACATTTCTGTTTCCAAGAAACTCCATCTACAGTAACATAAGTGTGCTTCGTTGGAGGATGATAACACTTGTATCCCTTTTGGTGTGGCAAATACCCCCTAAATACACACTTAAGGGCATATGGATCAAGCTTGGTACACTGATGTTTGGGAAGAAGAACAAAGACAACACACCCAAATACTCGTGGTGGTAGGAGTAAACTTGAGGTCATTGCCACCGTTGATGATAGTGTCTCTAAAGGTGTTTTGAATTGAAGAACACTACTAGGCACACGATTCATAAGATACACAACATAAACAATAGCATATCCACAAGCATTAGGGTTCATATGTGCATCAATAAGACAAGCACGTGTGATCTTGAGTATATGACGATTCTTTCGTTCTGACACACTATTCTGTTGAGGTGTAAAAGGACAAGTTGTCTCATGGATAATACCTTGATCCTGGAAATAAATTTTGAAGACATGATTGACAAACTCACCACCATTATCAAACCTTAAAACTTTCATCGTAGCAGAAAACTTAGCCTGCATCAATTGATGAAATGAGTAGAAGCATTGAAAAACATCACTTTTATGTTTCATCAAATAAAGCCAAGTCATACGACTGAAATCATCAACAATATCACAAACCAACGATATCCATTAGCTGTCATCATAAGAGCTGGACCCCACACATCAGAATGAACTAAAGCAAATGGTTCAGTCACTTTAGTCGTACTCAAAGAGTAAGTAGCTCGATGGCTCTTTGCCAAAACACAGACATCATATTAAAAATCAGTAGGATTGGAATCTGAAAATAAGGAAGGAATAAGTATTTTATGTAGCCAAAAGAAGCATGACCTAGTCGACGATGCCATGTCCAAATTTGATTCCCTTTAGAACAAGAAGAACTTCGGGAAGACAGGACAGTCCTGAATAAATTTCATCTACATAATACAACCCTCCTCTCTTAGTACCACGCCCAATAATCTCCTTGTTGTTGAGATCCTGAAATAGGCAAAATTGAGGATACATTAATACAAGACAATTTAATTGTTCAGTAACTTAAGATACGGAGAGGAGATTATTTGAAAGTGATGGAACTTGTAATGTATGCTCCAAGGGTAAAGATGGTGTCAATATAACTGTTCCAGAACTCACAACTGGAGAAGATACACCGTTGGCATTAGACACTTGTAAACATCGAGGTGCAATCTTGGTGGATAAAAGTGACAAGTCAAAAGTCATATGATCAATGGCACCGGAATCAATCACCCAACCAGTGTCTTTGATAGAATCAGAAATAAGAACAGATCCAATATTACTTGATGGGTAATTAGAAACTTCGGAATTGACACCAGAAATAGCACCAGATGTAATACATGTGGAAGTTGTGGATGACATAATTGCAACCTTATCCTCTCTCTTATCACCATCTTGCCTCATGTGCATAGCTTGGCGAGAAAGATCATATATAATAGATCTATCTGCCCCTTCAAAATAAGTTTTGGATACTGTATCCCAAATACGTTTCGTCGTGGGGAGGTGAACAAATAGATTCATCACATCGGGTTCCATGGCACCGACAAGCCAACCTTTAACAATAGCATTCTCTATACTCCATTTCTCATATGAAGCATCTTCAATGGAGGGCTCCTTAATTCTTTCAATTAAGTAACCCAACTTACCATGACTAGCTACAAAAATCTCAACAACCTGTGACCAAAGGAAGTAATTTTTACCATTGAGTTTCATACTATAGGGCATTGCAACAGCTTCTGGTACAAGGCTTGTTGCATGTGTGTGAGACATCATTGGTATTTTTGTGGTATAGGTAATAGTTACTGAAGTAAGAGGTAACACACTCATATTATTGAGAAATTAAAGAAGCAACAAGAAGGGAATAAAAAAAGAGACAGAGGACCTACTCCGCTACCAACTCAAACAAGATAAATGGGTTTAAGGATATGTTATTCATCTCACAAGGAGGCTAAATTTAATTTGGATTTTTCTATCTTGTGCCCTAGGGGCACATGATAAGTCACTAAATAAGGAAATGAATTCTCATAATTAATGAGTATCATTTTCCTAGTGACAGAAATAACCTTTCCATAAACAATGATTGTGTTGTGTAATTAATTCAATGAAAGGTTATTTCAGTCACAATGGAAATGATATTCATTAATTGTGGAAATTTATTTCCTTATTTAGTGGCTTATCATGTGCTCCTAGGGCACAAGATAGAAAAACCCAATTTATAATACAAGTCAGCTAGTGTACAAGGAAAATATTCACAATTACTACAATTACTCTCAATCACTATAATTACTTAATAATTATTCTAATTTTTACAATTACTCCTAAATTATATTTATAAATCATATTCCATTCCATAACTCACGTCAACAGTGACAAGTTCCATTCAGAAGCTAATAGATGTACAAATTGACTAGCTCGTATGCTTTTTTTTTTAGGTATTACTTACATAGTTTATCCTCTGCATTTGCTTTACTTAGATCAGCTTCATATATGACTAACACTTAATTTTTATTAAAAGAAAGATAACCTGATTAAATGGTGCCACATGTAAATTAAAAAAATTAAATTAAAGATATAATAAATGAAAGTGAGGTTATGTGGGTTTTCTAGTCCAATAGATTTTATTACAATTTTATTTTTAAATTTTAAATGTCTTGAATTGAATTGTATAAGTGACTAAAATATATATTTTCTTTCCACCTTGCTAAACTTTGTTCTCAAAGTTAATCTATTATCTATTATTTATTATATGTATGTAAAGCTGATACCCTCACCAAGTGTTGACAAATAGGATTTTAGAGGTCTTCATGTGTTGCCATGTAGAGGATTTTAAGTGTAGTTTTAATCAATTAGATTTTGACACATGGCCATAATGACTCTATAATTGTTATCTGATAAGAATTATATTAGCTTTAGATTGATAAACTTTATAACTGATAAGATAATATTGTTATTCAAAACTACCCTTTTATCATTTTTTATCGTGTATCTCTTCACAAATTTCTTCTCCATCATCTCTCTTTAAATACAGATACAGTTGTGTATGTGAAATAATAGTCTCTGTATGTGATACAGTTTCTCTACTCATTCATTCTCATTTACTACTTCTTTATTTTGTTTCTATTTATAGTACACAAGGTCTAGATAGAGTTTGTGTGTGTTACAGTTTCTCTATCATTCACTCATTCTCTCTTATTCTTCTTTTGTTCTATTTTTATTTACTTAGGTACGAATATTAGTATAATATTAAAGTTATTTTGTCACTCTTAATTAAACATCCAGTTTATTTTTTATATTTTTTTATTTTTCCAATTTATTTAAATTATTTTTTTGTTTGTGCAGAAAAATAATCCCGGGAAGCTACCGGAAGTGAGCTAGTTATTCTTTTGTTTCTAAAAAAAAAGAAGTTAATTATTCTTGCTGGGAAGTTGGAAACGATAATTACCCGCCTAAAGATGTACCAGATTTAACGGTTTATTGAGGTATCCCGCCCATTTGGTCTCCTCCCTCCCTCCAAATCCGCCGATAATGCAAACGAGTATTAGGAGGAGCAGAGTGTATCAGCAGCAACTTCAACCAAATGAAACGGCAGCAGCCACAGTGGAACACTCTCTTGAGAGAGCTAGCCAACAAGTCCCTCTTCCCTGACGCCCTCCAGGTCTACCTCCAGATGCTCCGCTCCGGCTCCGCCCCTAACGCCTTCACTTTCCCATTCGCCCTCAAGTCATGCGCCGCCCTCTCCCTCCCTTTCACCGGTAAACAACTCCACTGCCACGTCCTCAAAACCGGGTGCTCCCCTGAGCCCTTCCTTCTCACCTCCCTCATCTCCATGTACTGCAGGCTTGGCTCCGTCGAGAGCGCCCGGCAAGTGTTCGATGAAAATCGCCACTCAAGTAAGTTGACGGTGTGCTACAACGCTTTGGTGTCAGGGTACGCGTTGAATTCCAGGGCTAAAGATGCGGTCTTGCTGTTTCGTCAGATGAGGGAATTCGGGGTGGCAATTAATGGGGTTACAATTCTGGGCTTGGTTCCGGTTTGTGGGGTTCCGGGGAGTCTGGAGCTGGGGATGGCTGTTCATGGCTGCTGTGTAAAGCTTGGGCTGGATGTGGAGACGGCCGTTGGGAATTGTTTGCTCACGATGTATGCCAAGTGTGGGGAAATAGGTTGTGCCAGGAAGTGGTTTGATGAGATGCCGCGAAAAGGGTTAATTACTTGGAATGCAATGATTAATGGGTACGCCCAGAATGGGCTTGCTAATGAAGTCATACAACTTTATATGCAGATGGAGGCGAGTGGCTTCCGTCCCGACCCTGTCACGCTTGTTGGGGTTCTTTCATCTTGTGCTAATCTTGGTGCACATACCTTTGGCAAGGAGGTGGAGAGAAGGATAGAGGCTTGTGGGTTTGGATATAATCCTTTTCTAAGTAATGCTTTAATTAATATGTACGCTAGGTGTGGTAATTTGAAAAAAGCCAGGGATATTTTTAATGGCATGCCTGTGAAAAGTGTAGTTTCATGGACGGCAATCATCGGTGGCTATGGAATGCATGGGCAAGGAAAGACTGCTGTGGAGCTCTTTGATGATATGATTAGGAGCGGAATTAGGCCTGATGGAGCAGCTTTTGTTAGTGTTCTATCCGCCTGTAGCCATGCGGGACTGACTGACAGTGGTTTGAATTATTTTGAAGTAATGCAGAAGCAGTATGGTTTGCAGCCTGGTCCTGAGCATTACTCTTGTGTTGTGGACCTTTTAGGCCGTGCAGGGCGGCTTTATGAGGCTCAGAAGCTTATTGAATCCATGCAAGTCAAACCTGATGGTGCTGTGTGGGGGGCTCTTTTGGGTGCATGTAGAATTCACAGAAATTTGGAGTTAGCAGAGTTGGCATTTGAACGTGTCATTGAGCTTGAGCCCACAAATATTGGTTACTATGTCCTCTTGTCTAATCTATATACTGATACAGGCAATAAGGAGGGCATCATAAATGTCCGGATGATGATGAGGGAGAGGAAACTAAGAAAAGACCCAGGGTGTAGTTATGTGGAATTTAAAGGTAAAGTTCACCTATTTTTAGCTGGGGATAAAAGTCATCCTCAGATAGAGGAAATATATGATAAGTTGAATGAGTTAGAAAAGTTGGTAAATCAACTTGATGGCCCTAAGAAAAATGATCAAGAAGGAAGAGATGAAGATTTTCTTATTGGTGGTGGTGTGCACAGTGAAAAGTTGGCGATTGCATTTGGGCTCTTAAGCAACAAGCAAGCTACAGATATTATCGTTATAAAGAATCTTAGGATATGTGGAGACTGTCATTTCTTTATAAAGATGGTTAGCAAGATTGTGAATCACCAGTTTGTTATCAGAGATGCAACACGCTTCCACCATTTCAGGAATGGTTTCTGCTCTTGCAAAGAATACTGGTGACATTATCCAAAGATTATTGAAGATCAGAAATTCTAGCATGGAAACAGAGACTATGCGATTGACAAGGTTGGTTAATGTTTCAGCATGAAAGACTAGGCCAGAAGAAAGGATACGGAGGTTCTAAATCTGGACAGGAAAATTTACTATATAATGTTGAAACCCAAGCTCAGGAGTCTCCTGTTATGCCACATTTCGGCATCTAAAAGGTGTAGTGTCCACCTTTTCCTGCAAAAGCTGCAAAAAATAGGACAGTTCTTTTGCTTGTGCATTCCCATTCTTCACAAATGCAAAAGGTGCATTCTTCACCATGAGTCGGATGAAGCGGGAGGAGGAAGCCAAGTCTTGGGGTTGCCTGACAGAGTTTCAAAAGATCAGACCATCTGTTGTTTCCTTTATAATTCCAATTCTTCTCCACCAAAGGAAGGGGAAGCTGAAGGAGAAGCCATATGGAATAGACTTCAGAGGCTTTCACGAGATGAGATCATGTGAAACGTCCAAATGATCTATGCTCTTATCGTAATTTTATATCCCTTTTTCTCTTCTCTCAACCAAAAATCTTCAGCATTGTCTGCAAACAATGGACATGGAAAGTGCTTTGTCAAAGTAAATGGGGTTCTGAACTTCTAAAATTTTGTCTTTTCGTATGTCAAAACTTGCAGCTGTATCTGTTTCATTGTTATTGGTGCCTAAAATTGAAGTGACAATTATTTCTCTACCTAACCATGGAAGCATAATGAACTTTCCAGCCCTTGTCTTAAGTATATTTCGATGCTGAGTTACAATTTTTCTATTTATTTACCCCTTTAGCTGCTTAGGCATGCTTGGAACTGAGTCACAATTTTTCTAACTTTGCTATGTAAATCATACTTATATTTTCAATTGAGGTCGCACTTGAAATGAGTTGGCCCTGGTTGTCTTTTAACGAAATTGCAGAGGAAAGCTATCCATTGAAAGTTCAAGCGATCAAGTGATATTCATGTGATTCCAAAAAAATATATATATTACCATGAATTAGGTAACCGTTGATAGTCTTTGTTATGCGATTCTTTATCCATTTGAGACCTTGCTCGAAACAATTTGGCCCCGTCACTTTTTACACCAAGTTGCAATACACTGATAGTCTACACTTTCGCTTTTTCATATATAATTATTATTTTCTTTTTTCTCTTCTGCCTGAGTATTTTTGTAATTTTCTGACTGAATTCTGGTGAAGGAGATGATTGTCAAGGAAAGACTAATGAACCTCTAGATGAACACTTTTTTCTTACAGCTGGGAGTTTCACTGGAAGCAAGGCGTTGACAAGTGAGAAAAGTAGAGAAGCCGACAAGAATACTCGCTGGCGATTGCTGGGTACAGAAAGAGGGAGGATGTCGGTACTTGACTTAGCAGAGAACCACTGCATGGGTAAAACAAAAAGACTTCAATTTTCATCTTTATTTTTTCATTCCTGAGACCTGGTTTAGCTTCTTACATTGTAATGGACATCTCATGGTAATATTGGCTGATAGTCCATTGCTTCTTGGGAGCCTAATGCCGCCAGTATGATTTTATGCGTTTGTTTCTCCAGCTGTTTTAAGATTATGCAATGACTTTCATTTAGTCTATTTTTGCTTTGTCATTATATGTGACATCAAACGATATGCTGCATAGGATAAAATTTTGTTCATCGAATTGCCATCTTTCCAGAAGTTGAACAATAAAGAGGATTAAATGTAATTCGAATGCCTTACCTTGCTGTATCATGAAGGTTTTATTGGGTTTAGAAGGTGCTAGTTAATTTTCTCTGGTTTTAACCGGTGCAGTTCAATCCTCTATGTAGTGTTTCTAAACTAACTGTTTTATTGTTTTATTGTTGCTTTGTCATTATGAAGGTATGCATAATCAGTGGCATATTGAGTCTATTCTCTGTATATTATTATTGTATTACCCTGCCATGACTGTTTATGAATGGGCTTTAATGCATATTCACTGGACTTGAAGCCTAGAGCCAACTTGCTTCAAAGTTCGGTTTACTGCCTGTTAATAAATTGTTTCCCTTCATTTCGACTACATGCCAATAAGTGCCTTTGCAATTGCATTACGTTAGTTGGGTTTTTCATCCCTTATCGGAAAAAAGGAAGAAATAAATTAAAAAAAAAAAGGGAAGAGTACTTAAAGAATCACCTCTTTTTTTTTTTTTTTTGGATGAAACTTAAAGAATCACCTTGATAAGCCTTAGCAAATGGAAATTTCGCTGTAGTAGTTTATGTAACATTTCTTTTAAATTGCAATTGTTCTTTCCCTTTCTTACAAATTAACAAGGCCTTGTTACAGGTTTCTCTGAACAACTTGCAATCAGGTCCGGGGATTCCTACTCCAGCAACGTAGACAAAAAAAAATGGCATTCCCATGTGTGTTGTCGCTGCAACACAATCACAGCAAGAGTGAAAAACTATAGGCTCCATGACAAAAAGAAGGGTTCGAGAAGGATTCATGTTTAATACACGATTGTTGATAGAGTTTTTAGATTAGGCGACTGGACGCAGATTTCTTTGTTTTCGTTTTATCTGTTTGGCCTTAACGTTTGGTTTGAATTCCTGCTGAGAAATCCATGGGTAGCTGATGTCGTTACAAAGTGTGTAACCGACAGCAGCAAGAAATGGTTAAAATTAAATACAAGTTGTAAACTAAGATTTGTCAATTTTAAATGAACCTCATCCCTTTTGCTCGTTTTTCTAATTGCTTATGATGCCTATTTCCCTGATCAGCTCATGATATTTATACAAAGTGTCTCAGATAGGATTCTGAAATGGTAAATTTCCATGCCCTTGGCAGTTGGCACATGATAACTGGCGAGAAGATTCACGTCATTCATAGGTGATCCCAAGGTAATGACTGGGAAGGGATTATTTGTAGTAACTGCAAGTGCAAGTTGTTGCCCTCCCATACAAACGTTCGTCAAAAATGAATATTCTCCACTATATAGCATCCTTCTGAAGACCCAGAAACCTATTGCTCATCGCTGCAGAACTTGTACTTCTTATTTTGTTAGTGTTTCCAGCTGATGTTTTCAAAAAAGCCAAACTCTTCACCTTGAAATGATACAAATTCATACTCTCAAAATACACAAATCATTTCTGGCAGCAAACCTAGAAAACAAGCCTATTCCAAGGGCAACTTGGCTTTAATCCATAAATCCGGTAAAAAATTTCCATTCTAGAATTAATCTAAGCTCTGTGTTGAGATTACAAACAAGAGTGTTAGCAGCATTTCTTTTATTGCACTTACCAGGATCTCCAATTTCGCGCAGAGTCACTGTACACACATCCTAGATTTGGAGTGGTATGAAAATAGTCATTCTATTCTCAGCAGAGTGTTTCAATGTACAACATACATGAGATGCATAGTTTCATTTTCTTAGCCTGTAAGGGATCACCACCGAATAGAGAAAAAAAAAAAAAAAAAGAGCAAGAAAGAAAGTAACCTAGAGGAAGGGGTGGCAGCTGATTGCAAAGAATGGAATGGGAATACTTCAAAATAACAAAAAATGGCATCCAATTACTTGATCAAAGAAAGACATTAGATTACAGGAACTGTTTGATAGAGCCTGCAATGGGAAGAACAGCATCTGTTCCAGAAACACACTCATCACAAACGAGTGGAATTGTTTTCCGTACGGTCATTCTTATGGGAATGCTCATCCCAACTTCACTGGCTTTATCTTTTTCTATGCAAATGGCGGTATAATGTGAACCAGCCAGTTCTAGAAGGGCAAACCGCCAATGAGTTGTGCAGTTCTCGGGATCATCAAGTGATTTAACGATTATTTCAGGTGCCTGATTGCATTGGGACAAATAAACCATTATTCAACATTGTGATTAAGAAGATTTACAGAAGAAAAAATTAAGAAGATATAGAAAAAACGGACTAGATGTGACAAAGGGCTAGAATCAGAAAACAGACTAGATAATACAGCAGAAAGTCTCAGGTTGTCAAATGCAAGGTTTCATTTTGCTTTCAGTAGGGAGCAAGAGAATTTAAATTAAATGATACATACCACTAATTGTGCCAAAAACTCAACAATCAACAAAAACTAACAACATAGTTTTTTTGTAACCTATTCATCTGCCTTTTTGGTGCATTCCAGCATTATAGAGCCTTGGAAACAATAAAATTCTCCCCACCAAATTATAGTTAACCATGCCAATATATTGTTAAATGGTCTATTTTCAGCTTTAAAACTCAGAACATGAACAGAAATTAATAACATGATTCTTCTAATCTTGGTCATCTGTATTTTGTACTGCCATGGGCTCAACTACTTTTACCAATGCATCAAAATATGATTGTACCATTATGCACTACTATACTTTTCCATCAACTCCAACTAAGATAAAGTACCTCAGAATTCTTTTCGAGATCAAAGCTTTCCTTTACATTCTTTATGTCAATGGTAAAGGTTCTGAAAGGTGCAGCGGAGAAGCCTCTTCCCAAAGCTTTCACATATGCCTCCTACAAACAAGAGACATCAGCAAAAAATTGAGGCAAAGAGAATACTCTCCGGCTGAAATAATCCCACAAGGAGTTTTCCTTTTGCATCATGTGGCCTTTGAATTCTCTGATCAATAAAAACATGAATATGGAACTTTGTGCATACCGAAATTGGCAAACAGTAATAGCTCAAGTCTATCATCCATGTGTAACTTAATTGATTATTTTATTTTTCAATCTCGTGAAACTTTGCAACACCTAATTCACTTTTGATGGAAATTCGCAATTCAATATTTTTCTGGAGTCAGATATGAATAACAATAAGTTTGAATTTGAGTTTTAACCTTAGAACTATTCAAATGCAACTAAATTTTATACATAAAGTTTATCAGATTTTCCTAACTGAACAAGCACATAGTAAAGAATCAAGTTATCCACAAATTCTTTGTACATGAATCTTGAGGTGAATGCCAACAATGCTTCAAAAAATTGTGGCCATTGAAGAACCAGTTCATGTTTTCACGCTACACAGCTTCGGAAGAAGGAACACAACGTAGACAGTTTAAGTACCATGCTCACCATTTTCCAAAAAAAAAAAAGCACCATGCTCACCTTAAGGGTCCATAATTTTACAAATTCCTGACGCTGAATTTCAGTATCAGAAATAGCACTTAAACGTTCAGCTTCACATGCAGAAAAGTAGCGTCGCACAAAAGCCAAGATGTTATGTTTCAGCTTCCTATGTTTTTCTTCCACATCAACACCAATCTGCCATTGCAAATTGAAAGCATCCAATCACTGTTTCACTAAGGCAGCACGAAAAGTTGCAAACACACAGTATGGAATAAGTCAGCAGATCATCAGAGCACACTCACCGGGGAATTCATAGTCACTCCACAAGCAATCAGAGATGAAGTATGCGAGATATTGAAATGCAATGGAGGCGGGCACCATCCATCACAACCACCAAGTTCCCAATCCACCTACACCACCGAAGGAAGGAAGGAAGGTGTACAATAATCAAAACTGGGTTTTGAAGCACATCAACGGCATAATGTTAAAAAAAACACAAACAGCATTGACAATACTGATGGAGATTGAAACCAACCTCAGGTTTTCCGTGGATATTCTTCTTGAACTTCAAAGTACGAGGATCATCATGATGGTTTATCTGATCTAGTTAAGAAACAAGTATCGATCACAACAACCCACCCACCCACGTAATATATTCCATCAAAACAAACAAGCAAACACAAACAAAAAGGGCATACATCTTGCAATGATAGTGCGAACCAAAGTGCGAGCCAACAACGCGCTTTTCTGCAACCGACGGTCACTCGTGCTCAAAACCTGTTGCTTCTCGCTCGGAGATAGGAGCCCCATGTACTGGTTTAGTAAAGATACACTCTTGACTTCATCAGGCATCACATACCACAAATGGGTTTCCCTGTCAAAAAAAGAAATCACATAAAAGAATGATCCTTGAAAGTTCAATAAACATCAAATTTAACATGTTTCGATTGGGTATGTGGGTTTGTACATGGGAGATGGGAGTTGTAAGGTAGCAAGAGAGCGAGACAGAGCAGAGAGATTGGTTTGGAAGCAACACATTTTCCAAGTGGAATTCGTCACTGCACGAAATGAGAAGGGAACAAGCATTACATGAGTACGAGTATTGAGTTGGTTCTTTGATTTGGGCTTGTCGCAATATGTGGCTTTGCAGATTGCAAAACATGAAATTGGATTCAAAGTTTGATGCTTTTGAGGTGGGTTTTTGTTTGTCTCCAACTTCCAAATTTTGAGACAGAGGTGTACAGAGACAGTTGAGGGCTTTGTTGGCAGCCAGCGAGGGTTGGGGCGGTGAAATCAAATCAAACTAAAGAGCTTGAGAACATTTGGATCAAAAACCCTTCTGTATTTATTTCCTTGCGGTCAAGCAAGAGCCAAGCCCCTATCTTCTTAGTCATATCGACCATTGCTTTACTTCCATTTTTCTTTTTTTCTTGTGAAAATTTACTTGCAATTGGGATTTTGTTTGATTTATGCACAAATAAATAGACCATGACTTTTTATTTTCCTGGTCAAGAAAGGCCGAGTTATATATAACTGTAGTCTCTCTTTGTTTTTCCCTTTCTGAGTACATTGCATTTATGTTTTTTTTTTTTCTATTTTTAGATTTGGCTTGGTGATGAAGCATAGCATTCCCCGACTAGCTTATTGCTTGCAAATGAATCTTGGCCTACAGGCTACAATATCAGTGGAACCAAATTCTATTGCGCTAGTCTATATTTGCTTGTGCACCTCACACATATATAGAACTCCAGAAAAGCACCCAATGTTTACAATCGGAGCACCATCCTTACACATATGTCAACCTCTTACATTAGCCTTAATCCTGACTTGAATGCATGTTAAAATGCTGTTACCTTTCTGGAGTAAAAAAGAGTTTTAACCAAGGGAATTATGTAAGATGACTCTTATCATTGGGTCACACTAGAATAGAAGTCAGTCAGCTAATTGACCAGGCAAAACATGCCGAAGCCATCTGGTATTGAGTATTGACTGCCCGAGGGATGGAAGAATTCCATGGTGAAAAAGTTTTTAATTTTTCAGCTAAGCAATGAACATTGTTTTCTTGATTCATCCCAGAAGAGGCCTTTGACTTCTGCCTTAAAAGAACTCTTTTTGAAGACAAAGCTGTGAGTTGCACCATGAATTTGATACCAATAAAAGCAAGCTGTACTATGCAAGAAAAGTTTGTTAGGACCTGTTAAGGAACAAAACATGGAAACAAGGCACAGAACAGAAAGGCTATTTAACACCCAAGACGATAGCAATAATAGCACACAGAAAACCACACACAATATTTTCATAGAAAAAACACAAAATGCCAACTTGTTTCATCAGCTGGCAAATCCACCCCTCCCAAATACTCAAACAGCAAGTACAGAGGTTGCATCCCTTCACCGCCAAGCTTCAAACAGCTCAGTCCTCGAATTTATACGGTTTACTATACAACTTCCCTTGCTCCTCTCTACTGGTCCCACTGCCTGAACAATTACTTGCTCTTTCACCTTTTTGGAACTCTTCTTGTAATCTGAATTGCTAGATTGACCGTTTCTGCTCTTGCAAGTTTTTATTTGGATTCCTCCACTTCTAAACATAAAACCACCCTCCTGGTTTACATTTGTCAAGGTGCTTAATTGAGATACCACTTCACAAGGACAATTATCAACCAACGACAAATTTCCTCCAGGGATGTTCTCAATCGATGTTAGGAAACTTTGAGATGCATTTTTAGCAGTAGATTCAGCTCCATTGGATTGCCGAGGGCTCTCAGCCGCCGGTTCTTCAGCAACAAATACTCTTTCACCTTCGTTACTGTTACTGGCTTCCTCATTAGCATCTTCAAAAGATGGTTGAGAAGAGCTCTGCTTACCATTCTCATCAGAAGGATCAAAATGGGGAAAAGCAGTTGATTCTATTATAGATTCTTCTCTTTCTCTTAGCTTCCTGATGATAAGAGTCTTGAGAAAGTTCATCACTTGGACAGCATACATCAATGCAGTTAGTGGATCTGACATCTGCAATGAAGAAGTTTAAAGGCCATAATTAAATTTTGTGAACAAGCACGAACAACTAGAGACCAAAGACAATAATGCTTTCTTAAAAAGATGGGGTTGGAGGACTATTTGAACAAGAAAACATGACTAAGGAAGATTGTCGTTTACAGCAAAACCAGACTTTAAATACTTTTCAATCATCAGATCCCAAATAAGCCAGCAAAACTCTACCTCATCCTGTTATTTTCAAATAACTAACTATCATTCCAGAAAGATCATGTTTTCTTTCACAGAACAATGACATAATTACTTCAAGGAATGTGGCAAGTGAATATCTCACTAATTATAAATAATATCTCATAGTGGATGTCATAACAAGAAATAATCGCTCATTGCATGGCAGTGGTATCTTCAATTCCCAAAAGCAGAGGAAAGATGTTTTAAACTCGCCTGGGTCATGTTTGGTGCAAAAACCATAGCAATATTGCGTGCATTCATCTTGTTCAGATGCTCAAGTTGAGCAACATCGGCCATCAGGTTTACCGCCCAATCAAGCAGAGCAGCTTCTGTTGCAGGAAGAAGTCTTGCAAGCCGAGCACACTCCTCTTCTGACTGGGATTGCATTACCTGGTCCGGTGAAAGAGAGTCGAGGATTCCAGTTGGGAGTTCTCTAAACCAAGCCTGTGTAAGCATAAATTAAGAAAAAATTCAAATTCTATTTGGTTCTCTGATCTCTCAGGGAGAGCTATCAACATAGAGTTCACTGGATGACCGTAAGAGAGTAGGAGCCAACTCCTACTAAGACGACGATTTAGGACAGTCAAGAAACAAAGCTATAAAAGGAATTCAAAATCAGTATGGACCAAGTTTAGTTGGAGAATGACAGTATGAGACACCATAATTTCCAAACAAACCACAAGCAAAATGAAGAACGAGAAGTGAAATCATACCTTTATAAGACCAGCCAAGCAATGCACATCAACGCCCTCTGGGACCATTCCCTTATTTAATTGGTCCCTAACATACTCTTCCTGGCTGTTCCCTGCAGTAATTCTGAAAATTCCTTCGGCCTGCAAAATTCATTTCAATAGATTAAACCATGCTGAGTGGTGAAATTGATTCTAGCTTTCTCGTAAGCTCACTAAGAACAAGTCCAGTATGCACAACAGACGTGTTTCTACACATTACACCAGTTTGATGATTTTACATGGTGAACTTTGGAGGCAGACAAGTAAAATAGGGATTCACACCTGCAAACCTCCTTGGGCATACAACTGCCTTTGCATCATCAACAAGATTGTAGGCACACTATTGCCTCTAGGGTCGTATGAAAGCTGCATGGATTCTGTCGATACCCCAAAAACAGTTGCACTACAAATGAAGCATATCTAGTCAGTGACAAAGCATTAAGCCCAGGTAATATATCATGACATCAGGCAGGGGAAAGAAAGGCTCTGAATCAAGATAATTAGAAAGACAAAGAAGCAAATCTCTTTGTCAGCCGATTTATATGCTCATCAAGTAAGTTCTTGAGAAAATAGGATGTGAAATGGAATAAACATAAGGTAACCAGTAACAATGTCAAAACAAACTTTTGCAAATTAACAGACCAAAACAATGAGAAGAGAGCAGGAACAGCTATTAGTGTCAGCTGGATTCAATTATCATTTTTGCAATTTAAAAGATGTTAACCCCTTCACCATTCAATGCATGAGGCAATGCATGAACAGCTTATTTGGCCATCTCTATAGCACCTATAGTTTTTCAACAATTAAGTGCATCTAAGAATGGCAGATCAAATAATATCTGAAATGCATCAAAGAAAACATTGATGGAACTCTAAGATTCAGAGTCTTACACATTCTGGTATACATAGCACTGATGCAGATGAATTGCAATCAATCAAATGCATAGACCACATAAATGAAACTAAATGATTAGTGAAGTTGAGCTTCATGACCATGCAAACAAAAAGAAGTATGTACAAGTCTTTTTAAATGTAAAGAAATGGCAACTTCTTACTGAGGCTATCCATAACGAAAATAATCCTGCAGTAACACCCTCCAAAGGAAAATCATTGCAGCAGATAAATGAAACACAAGACTAAGAAACTTAAACGAGCCAAGTAGCTGGCTTTATAAGCCAATTCCACTCCAATTGCTAAATACATTTTAAATGATTCATCTCTTTGGCGAGCTAACTTTCCAGCGGCATCCAGATATGCATTCACTCACAATAATAGAAGACACACGATAAGAAGAGAGTGAAAGACAAAGAGCGGAACCCAGAATAGAAACATTCTTCATGTGTTCAAAGCAATTAGAAATTCAGACCAACAAACAAGACTCAAGTTGGGGTTGAAAGACAGACCTGGCACTTGGGGCTCTCCTGGGAACCTCGGGCTCAAACTCAACGGGGAGGCCAAGGAATCCATTGAACCTATCAAAGGTGACATGCGCGACATGCCGAACATTAGTGGGCACCCCAATCTCCATTTTGCAGAGCTCCTTTGTGCTACACACCGTAGCAACTGCAGTTATGCTACACCCGACAATTGACCTCCTAAAAGCAGCCACTAAAAGTTCCACAATTGACAGTTGATCCCTTTCTCTCTCCCTCTCTTTCCTTCCTTCCTCCTCTTCCACTTCTTCTTGGACTTGGTCTATTTCATGGGGTAGTGCCCTTGTGGGGCTGATGTTACGTGGGAGTTGTTGTTGGTGGTGGTGGCGTGGAATATCATTGGCTACACATGGCCTAGAAGGGGAGGAGCTTGAAGGTGAAGGGAAGTTGGATTGGGATAATTGGAGTACTTCGGTCATTGGAGTTGCTTTGCTGCTGTTTATTTTTGGCAATTACTTGGGAATTAATTAGAGTCAAGAATTGATCTTTTTCTCTGTTGGGTTGTTTTGTTTTCTTTTTTATTGCTTGTTCTCTAAAGATGGTATCTTTGATTCCTTTCCTTATTTTGGGGTCATGGGTAGAGGTCCTAACTCCGAAGAGTATAGAGTTTTTGTGTGGGGTGAGTGAGGTATGTAAAGTTGGATTGAAGGAATGGTATTGTGTTAGTGTGGTAAGGTAGGACGTGACTATCATCACTTTCTAGTCTTTTTGAGTTTTTTTCTGTTCTCTCTCTCTCTCTCTCTCTGGTTGTATTTTGTATTCTCTCTTTCCAAGCTTGGCTGGCTTTGGTGTATTCTCAGGTTTTGAAGAAACAACACAAGGAATAGTGACAGACAGACATAGTCATAGAAAGAGGCAGAGAGTGAGGCTGAGAGATATGCTTAAAGAGTCCTTATTGGTATTTTTGAGAGAGAAGGAAAAAAAAAAAAAAAAAGGATGGGGTGTTGTCGGTTGTGATTGGTTGATACAAATAGCTGGCCTTCCCCATTTTCCATCTGATGTTGCCAATTTGATAAATGCTTAGTTGCTTATGCAGCAGCACTGCATAATTGGTTTTCTATCATCATCATTAGTGGACTATTATTTATATGTCTCAAGCCGGGGCCTAATAGGGTCATTAAACCTGGGTTCTTATTATTGGTTAGAAAATAAGCTGCTGGTGCCACCATTAACCTGAATTAGAGTCGCTGGAGTTGACTCTTAAATCACACAAGTATACTCCATCAATTTGTGCAGAAACTTTTGCGAGCAATACCAACTAACTATTGCATTCGCCAAAGACAATGTGGAGTTGATTACTGGTTTCGTTTGGTGTGGCCTAATCGCTTAAATTCATGCATTCAATTCAAATAAGTACAGCTCTCTCTCTTTTTTTTTTGTCGAGAAAAAAAAAGGCATCAGTGGTGTCATCATCGCCCCGTCGGTCCAGGCCCCGGTCAATACCGGTTACATCCTGGCATTAGACCCTTCTCATAGGAGAGACCGCCCAACCGGGGCACCAGCGGACACCCTCACCTGCTACGCGTCATAATACCGGAGAATCACCGGGCTCAACGGCCAGCACCCCACCGTGTGGAAGACCATATTCGGCCGCATCACACTATAGAGCTTGACTGAAAGCGCCGGGACTCGAACCCGAGTCTTAGAGATGGCAGGTTAAAGGCTTTGCCACTGGGCCTCGCCAGTACAGCTCTCTCTTGAGAGACTTATTGTTTGTAGTATTAAATTTATTTTATTCAACAATGGAATGACAGGTAATCAATCAGTAATGTTGAGGAAGTCATTCATCTCTCTATTCTCTGTAAAAGGGAACTATGTCTTGCGTAAAGCCAACTACAGTTCTGACAGGTGTGGCTAAAGAAAGGATGGGCCAACCAGTTAGTGTAAATAGACTTGGTCCAACTTCGAAATAAACTGTAGTTTATATTTTGGACTGGTGTCAGCCTTGAGGTCCCACTTTCTACCAAACATTATGCATCCAACATCACAAAGGTTCTTCCCCGATCCAAAACCTATTAACACTAGCTCACTTCCCGCGGGTTCCACGGGCTTGTTTATTAATTAATTTTTTCTATAAAAGTTAACATTTTAACTATTATTTCTAGGCATTTACTATGTAATATTTAAAAAAATTATACATAATTTGTTTCCAAATTATACATTTTTATCAATTTTTTCCATTTTTCATATACATCTGCAAAATAAATAAAAAATTATTAAAATATAAATTAGAATATAAATCAGAAAAATAAAATAAAATAAATTATTAACTAATAATATAAATAATAACTAATTTTTTAAACTTAAACATGAATTATTGGCCCCTAAAATAAAAAAACATATTAAACAACCAAAGAAAAAGTTAAAAGAACTAATTAATAATAACCAAAAAATAAAAAATATAAGAGAAAAATTTTTAAAACATAAATCAATAAATGAATAAAAAATATTATAATAAAAAACAAAAACAGAAAATATAATATAGATCAAAAAAATAAATTCTTAAAAACCTAATTAATAATAGTATAAATAATAATTAATTTTGCAAAATTAAACACGGATCATTGAGCCAAAAAATAACAAAAATATTAAACAACAGAAATAAAAATCAAAATAATTAATGAAGGATAAAAAAAAGTAAAAAAATTAAGAGACTAATTTTTAAAAAATATGAATAAAGAAAATAAATAAAAAATTATTACGAAGAAAAAAATTAAATTATAAAATAAAATATAAATAAGAAAAATAAACAAAATAAACTATTTAATAATCATATAAATAATACTTAATTTTTTATATTTAAACATACATCAGTGAGTCTGTAACAGCCCGGGTAAAAATTTTGGATTTTTACCGGACTGTAAAAGTCTATTTACCGTGATTTACTGTTGAATTAATCTTGGGTAATTAATTCAAGGTAAATCGGAAGTTGTTTTTCGAAACCGAGGGTTTTCCCGCGCTCGTGATTTTCCCGTGAATTTTTCGGAACTAAGTTGGTATTTTTCGGGTTTCGGAATTTCTCGAAAAATCACACCGGAAAATAACTAATGAGGTATCAGTTATTTTCTGATCCGGATCGGACTCGCCCGTAATGCAGACGAAATTATATTATTGATTCACATGTTATATAGTAACATTTTCAGTTTATAAAAAGGAAGGAGAAGAAGGAGGCAGCCGGGGGAGGAAGAGAAAAAAAAAAAGAAGGAGAGAAAAAGGAGAGAAAAAAAAGAAAAGAGAGAAAAAGAGAGAAAAGAAAAAAAAGAGAGAAAAAGAAAAAGGAAAAAAAGGAAAAAAAAAAGAAACAGAAAATAGAAAAAAAGAAAAAAAACAGAGAGTGAGGAATAAAAAAAAAGGAAAGAAAGAAAAATAGAAAAAAATAGAAACAGAAAAAAAGAAAGAAAATCAGAAAAACCAGAAAAGAAAAGAAAATACAAAGAAAAAGAAAAAAAATAAGGAACAGTGCGTCACCTCCCAGGCGCCTCTGGTCACTGTTCACTCGCCGCCGATCCGCGCCGCGTCGCGTGCCACCGCTGCCACCATCGAGCTCGGAGGACCGGCGCGACCTCACCCCCATCGTCGCCGAGCCGATCCACCGCCGGAGCCGGCCTGACGCGCTGCAGACCCGACGGTCGACCCGTGGATCTGCCTCTCCTCCGCCCTGCTCAGCCACCGCGCTGCCTCGCGCCGAGCTAGCACCGCCCCTCGAGTCGCCGCCACTCGCCGCACCTTGCCTAGCTTCCTCGCGCTGCGTCGCGCCGTCGCCGCCGTCCCCAAGGTGAGGACCCGTGTGCTGGACGGGTTGTGACCGGGTCGCGAGCTCCTGGGTTGCCGGGTCGCGCCTGGGTTGGTTTTGTTTTATTTTATTTTCTTTTAAAATATATATATATATATAAATCTTTATATGTAATAATTCTGGTATTTATTTTTGGAAAAAAATTTATATAATTATTTTGAGTAAATTAATGCCAATTTAAATCTGGTATTTTTGTTAAAATATAAATATATTTACTTGGATAAATAATTAAGTTTTGTTTTAGAAACTATTATTAATTGGAAAAATATATATACCTTGAAATTAATTTCTGAAAATTTAATTTGTATATTATTTTGTCTAGAAAATTATGATTTTGGTATATGTACATAAATATGTATTTCGGAAATTAAAGTTAATTATATTTGGTGTTGGAAAATATTATCATTATATATTTAGAAAAAGATAAATACTAAATAAATATTTTCTGAAAATTATAATTAGCTTATTATTTTTCTGGAAAAATTATGGAGATTATTATTTTGGAAATTATAGTTATTTTATGAAAATATTTTGAAAAGAATTTTAATTAAAGTATAGTACCGAAATTATATTCGGATATACGTACGGTAATTATTTTCGATAAAATATAATAATATCAGATAAGAACCGGGATGGGATTAATTCGTAGTTGGCATCAAGACATACTCTTATGTGCATTTATGTGAATATATGTGGTTTTGTTGTATAGGTTCGGATATCAGGCAGTTTCCCGAGGAGCCGGCGTCGGAGCGGTCATTGTCTCCGAAGTTGAGTAATCGGCGAAGGTGAGGATGGATTTCCTTCAATATGTGCCTATATTACTCGGTTATCATGTTTTGATGATTGTGCATTGTCGAATGTGCTTTTGCTGTGTTTTGGTTCGGGATGTTAATCCGGAGTCTTGTTGGGTATTTTTGGGATGTTTATCCCGTGTTGATTTTCTGTGTTTTTTTTTCGGATTAAAAGTAATGGTATAATTAATGAATTGTGACAAGGATGTCGATCCTTGGTATTTTGGATGGGATGTCTATCCCGGTATTTTGGTTGGGGATGTTGATCCCTACGATTTGATTTTATTGGCGGTAATATAATTGTCACGTGGTAAGTAGAGGTACGACCGGATGGTTAGAGACTGTTTTGTGGTGGCCATGATCTGGGTTCGTGTGATAAGCATGTCTATGCTTGGGATGTCTATCCCGGTTTGTTATTTTTGGGATGTCTATCCCTGGGTTCTTTTTGATCTGGCACCAGGAACAGGTTGACAACCTGGTACGACCCTAGCTTATCCGTGACGGGGCCCGGAAAAGATAAAATTGGATAATTGGTTTTATTGAGTCTTTTGGGTCGTGTCTTTCGGTTGGGCTGTTTAGCCTATGTTTTTGGACTTGAGTAATTTTTAGTGTGCATACTGATCGTCTTTCCATTGTCGTGAGCACTTCGGACTCACCCCTCACCTGCGGGCTTTCATCCCGTAGGATGAGTTATTTGTGTTACAGGTTGGGTTCATTCCAGACAGGCTGCTGTGTTACCCCTTGGACAGGCTTGGATCCATAGGTTGCATTGGTTATGCATACAGTGTTTGTGAGTCTTTAAGTCTTCCGTTGTGCATACCTCGTCATTATTGGGCCATCGGGCCGGTTTTATTATTTATGTTGTTTTACTATTTTGGGCCGTTGGGCCCGAGCTATTGTTGTATACACTGTATGCTGGGCCTTAATTGGCCAAGTCGTCACAGTTCCGGCTCGTGTTTACTGTGTACGGTAAATTCGGGTCGGGGCGTTTCATTTTGGTAGCGGAGCGGGCGTTAGGTCTTGTTGGGCAGTCTTTGTGTGTTTGAGTCCTTGTTTGCATAGTTCGCTCCATTTATTTATTATTTTATATCATTTAGTTAGTGCATTATGGATCCAGTCAAGGGACGCCAACTGTCGCAGAACATACGCATATGAGGTAAATGATGCCATAATAAGCGGAAATACAAATATTATTGATAATACTGATATTTTAATACAAAGGGAAATATTAATATCTTGATTACAAACCGAAACATTACATTGATATTTTATAAAAAGGGAAATATTACATTGATTTTTGATATTTTATAAAAATAAAAAAATACATTTAACGGTTTGGAACGACGTTGACACGGAAACTGTTTGGGTCGCTGTTGATGTTGACCGTGACCCTATCGCTCCACGAGAACCACATGCCGCCTCTGTTCTGTTGGCCAGGAATCTCGAACCGGTTAGCTTGAGGGAATCGGAGTGGAATCAGACCGTGATCGTCTCGTGGTTGCCATTGTGTCTCCGTCAGAAGAACCATGTTCGGTTTGTACTGGTTCTTCAAGTCCCTCAAAGTACGTGAGAACTCTTGGGCACGTCTTGCCACTCCTCTGCAGTTCCACACCAGTAGCCGTACATTTGGCCAGGTTGGAGGTAGCCGAGTCATTCTGGGTATGCTCTGGGCTGTCATTGAGAGCTGGTAGTAAGCGCCTTGCTCCACAGTTTGGCAAGTGGACTCCAGGTTGAACTCTTGAAGCCTATCCGAGATGAAGAACATCACGGAGTTGGCTGATCCGTAGAAGGATGTCCTCAGTGTTCCATGGTCCTCTAGGAAGAATATCTCTTCCATGGGAGTGACGAAGAATCTTGAGGAGTAGAGCTCGCCGACAAAGACCAGGCGTGGCATTCTGCCGAGCTCGTTCGGTAGTTCTTCAGTACGCTCGTTGACCATGCTGTAGGCTAGACGATTCCTTCTGCCAAGGTTGGCACCTTCGACGAAGAAAACGGAAGATCGAGCATGCATCGTGTGGGTATTTTGTTTTTGGAGCGTTGCGTTTTTGTTTTTCAGAATGGTTTTGTTGCTTTAATGCTTTTGATAATTTACACATCACCGCTCCTTCTTTTATACACCTATGGGGAGCGTGTTTATTGATTTCGATTTTCAAGATTTGCTTTTTGAATTTTACCGTCGTTGTATTTAATGCTTTGTCAATTTACACGTTTTCCGGACCCATGCCAGATTTTTTCAAGCTTTTCCTAACTCATGATTTTCTTTCGCTCTGGCTACCTTGTTTTTTCTTTTCATGGCGTTACTATATTTTCTTGCATCTTTTATCACTTGCATCCGTGACCGTTAAGGCTAGACGGATGGGACCACACCTCGAGTAGAGTGCATGTGCGACAAGTTTACAGCTGTTGGACATCGTGGAGAGATGCGAGCTTTGACAGACGTTTTTGGCTCATGCGGACGATTTGTGAACAAGTGGGTATCGTTTCTTTCGAGGGACACAGGACGCTCCCGTGATCATCGCCGTGTGAGTTAACGAAACGGACGTCACCGTCAGCTGTACGTGTCACGTTTCGTGATTCGAGGGTGTTTTCGTCCGATACGAGCACCGTTCATGACAATATATTTTGTTTTAATTTCTTTTTGTTTTGATTTTGTTAAACGAGTTTGTTTTTAATTTTCTTATATTTGATTTTATATTCTTATGGTTGATTTTTATTTTACTTTGAGATGTTTTATTTTTCCATTTAACATAAGATTTTATAACATAAGAGAGTTTTGATTTTAAAAGGAAATTTATTTTATTTATTTCATAAAAGGTTTACAACAGGAGAAGGAGTACTCTAAGGAGCTACTTGCTTCTCTAAATCCTTTACAAGGTTTTTGACATTCTGCATATGCGGGAACAGTTCCGCGCATGCCAGTTCGATCTGCGCCACCGCCGAGCTGATCTTCTTCAGCGAGAAGTTCAGTTGCGTCAGCTTCTGTTGCGGAGTGCTGCTGTCAGCGACCGCCTTGCCTTTTCTGTCATCAGCTTTCCTGGGGACTCGCTTCTTCCGTCGTTTTGGGGAAACGACCATGTGCTCCTTCAGGCCGATGATGTTGGTCTTGAAGCGTTTCTTCGGAGGTTCCTCATCATCGGAGCTTGTTGGGAAAGCTGTGCCGCCGATGTAGCTGTTGTTCTCGGAGTCTGAGGTCGTTCGAGATCTTAGTGGAGAGTCCATGACTGTGTGTGAGTATGCCAGTCATGAGATTTGGTATTTATAAGCGGATGAGATGTCGCTTAAGGGTATAAGCGGTATCTCATGTTGAGGTTGGATACCTGGCAGAGTGTGCCAGAATCTTATCGTGGTAGGACCCACGGATAAGACGGAATTTCGGGGACGAAATTCTTTTTAAGGTGGGTAGTCTGTAATAGCCCGGGTAAAAATTTTGGATTTTTACCGGACTGTAAAAGTCTATTTACCGTGATTTACTGTTGAATTAATCTTGGGTAATTAATTCAAGGTAAATCGGAAGTCGTTTTTCGAAACCGAGGGTTTTCCCGCGCTCGTGATTTTCCCGTGAATTTTTCGGAACTAAGTTGGTATTTTTCGGGTTTCGGAATTTCTCGGAAAATCACACCGGAAAATAACTAAGGAGGTATCAGTTATTTTCTGATCCGGATCGGACTCGCCCGTAATGCAGACGAAATTATATTATTGATTCACATGTTATATAGTAACATTTTCAGTTTATAAAAAGGAAGGAGAAGAAGGAGGCAGCCGGGGGAGGAAGAGAAAAAAAAAAGAAAGAGAGAAAAAGGAGAGAAAAAAAGAAAAGAGAGAAAAATGAGAGAAAAGAAAAAAACAGAGAGAAAAAGAAAAAGGAAAGAAAAAGGAAAAAAAGAAACAGAAAATAGAAAAAAAAAACAGAGAGTGAGGAATAAAAAAAAAGGAAAGAAAAAAAAATAGAAAAAAATAGAAACAGAAAAAAAGAAAGAAAATCAGAAAAACCAGAAAAGAAAAGAAAATACAAAGAAAAAGAAAAAAAATAAGGAACAGTGCGTCACCTCCCAGGCGCCTCTGGTCACTGTTCACTCGCCGCCGATCCGCGCCGCGTCGCGTGCCACCGCTGCCACCATCGAGCTCGGAGGACCGGCGCGACCTCACCCCCATCGTCGCCGAGCCGATCCACCGCCGGAGCCGGCCTGACGCGCTGCAGACCCGACGGTCGACCCGTGGATCTGCCTCTCCTCCGCCCTGCTCAGCCACCGCGCTGCCTCGCGCCGAGCTAGCACCGCCCCTCGAGTCGCCGCCACTCGCCGCACCTTGCCTAGCTTCCTCGCGCTGCGTCGCGCCGTCGCCGCCGTCCCCAAGGTGAGGACCCGTGTGCTGGACGGGTTGTGACCGGGTCGCGAGCTCCTGGGTTGCCGGGTCGCGCCTGGGTTGGTTTTGTTTTATTTTATTTTCTTTTAAAATATATATATATATATAAATCTTTATATGTAATAATTCTGGTATTTATTTTTGGAAAAAAATTTATATAATTATTTTGAGTAAATTAATGCCAATTTAAATCTGGTATTTTTGTTAAAATATAAATATATTTACTTGGATAAATAATTAAGTTTTGTTTTAGAAACTATTATTAATTGGAAAAATATATATACCTTGAAATTAATTTCTGAAAATTTAATTTGTATATTATTTTGTCTAGAAAATTATGATTTTGGTATATGTACATAAATATGTATTTCGGAAATTAAAGTTAATTATATTTGGTGTTGGAAAATATTATCATTATATATTTAGAAAAAGATAAATACTAAATAAATATTTTCTGAAAATTATAATTAGCTTATTATTTTTCTGGAAAAATTATGGAGATTATTATTTTGGAAATTATAGTTATTTTATGAAAATATTTTGAAAAGAATTTTAATTAAAGTATAGTACCGAAATTATATTCGGATATACGTACGGTAATTATTTTCGATAAAATATAATAATATCAGATAAGAACCGGGATGGGATTAATTCGTAGTTGGCATCAAGACATACTCTTATGTGCATTTATGTGAATATATGTGGTTTTGTTGTATAGGTTCGGATATCAGGCAGTTTCCCGAGGAGCCGGCGTCGGAGCGGTCATTGTCTCCGAAGTTGAGTAATCGGCGAAGGTGAGGATGGATTTCCTTCAATATGTGCCTATATTACTCGGTTATCATGTTTTGATGATTGTGCATTGTCGAATGTGCTTTTGCTGTGTTTTGGTTCGGGATGTTAATCCGGAGTCTTGTTGGGTATTTTTGGGATGTTTATCCCGTGTTGATTTTCTGTGTTTTTTTTTCGGATTAAAAGTAATGGTATAATTAATGAATTGTGACAAGGATGTCGATCCTTGGTATTTTGGATGGGATGTCTATCCCGGTATTTTGGTTGGGGATGTTGATCCCTACGATTTGATTTTATTGGCGGTAATATAATTGTCACGTGGTAAGTAGAGGTACGACCGGATGGTTAGAGACTGTTTTGTGGTGGCCATGATCTGGGTTCGTGTGATAAGCATGTCTATGCTTGGGATGTCTATCCCGGTTTGTTATTTTTGGGATGTCTATCCCTGGGTTCTTTTTGATCTGGCACCAGGAACAGGTTGACAACCTGGTACGACCCTAGCTTATCCGTGACGGGGCCCGGAAAAGATAAAATTGGATAATTGGTTTTATTGAGTCTTTTGGGTCGTGTCTTTCGGTTGGGCTATTTAGCCTATGTTTTTGGACTTGAGTAATTTTTAGTGTGCATACTGATCGTCTTTCCATTGTCGTGAGCACTTCGGACTCACCCCTCACCTGCGGGCTTTCATCCCGTAGGATGAGTTATTTGTGTTACAGGTTGGGTTCATTCCAGACAGGCTGCTGCGTTACCCCTTGGACAGGCTTGGATCCATAGGTTGCATTGGTTATGCATTCAGTGTTTGTGAGTCTTTAAGTCTTCCGCTGTGCATACCTCGTCATTATTGGGCCATCGGGCCGGTTTTATTATTTATGTTGTTTTACTATTTTGGGCCGTTGGGCCCGAGCTATTGTTGTATACACTGTATGCTGGGCCTTAAGTAATCCTTTATACTTAATCCAAAAGAAAACACAGGAAATCAACACGGGATAAACATCCCAAAAATACCAAATAAGCACCGGGATAAACATCCCGAAACCAACCACATAATACTCAACAATGCAAAAAGCAACAAAACACAATATACCGAGTAATAAGGCACATATTGAAGGAAATCCATCCTCACCTTGGCCGATTACTCAAATCCGGAATTATGACCGGTACGACGCCGGCTCCTCGGGAAACTACCCGATATCCGAACCTATACATCAAAACCATACATACACATAAATGCACATATTCGGTATGCTATGATGCCAATACGACGATATATACCCATCCCGGTTACATGTCTTTTATTTATTATCTTTTATCGAGAATAATTTACCGAACGTATTTCCGAATATAATTTCGGTACCATACTTAAATTAAAACTCTTTCAAAATATTTTCATAAAATAATTATAATTTCCAAAATAAGAATCATCATAATTTTCCAGAAAATAATAACCTATTTATAATTTCCAGAAAATACTTACATAGTATTTATCTTTTTCCTAAATATACATAATAATATTTTCCAACACAAAATATAATTAACTTTAATTTAAAAAAATACATATTTATTTACATAAACCACAATCACAATTTCCCAGACGAAAATAATATACATATTAAATTTTCAGAAATTATTTTCAAGGTATATATATATTTTTTTCCAATTAATAACAGTTTCCAAAATAAAACTTACTTATTTATCAAAGTATATATATTTATATTTTCCTGAAAATACCATAATTAAATTTTCCATAATTTTATCAAAATAAATATATAATTTTTTTCCAAAATTAATTTCCAAAAAATATATATATATATATATTGTTTTGCTAAATTAAAAAAATAAATAAATCGGACTGGGCCGAACAGGACCAAGCCCAGACCAAGGCAGCAGGCCCGCCAAGGTCCGGCCCAGCACCTGCCCAACCCGAGCCCAGTTCAACCAGGCCCACAACCCAAAACAAACACTGTGCAGGACCCGTCCAATCAAACGGGTCGGTTCTCAAACCCGTCGCTTACCTCGGGTTGCAGCGGCGGCGGCGCGACGACGAGACGCGAGGAAGGGAAGTGAGCTCACCAACGGAAGCGGCGAATGAAGGCGACTCCGTGGACAGTAGAACGGCGGCGCGAGGCGGCACAGCGGCTGAGAAGAGGCGCGGGTAGCTGGATCCGCGGGTCTGCACCTCGGGTCAACGCTCCTGGACGGCGCGTCTCACAGCGGCGTCGGGCGGAGGCGGCGGGGTTGGAATCGCGACGTGACGGCGAAGGCGATGGTGGCGTCGGTGCGGCGAGAGGCGGCGGAGAACGCTACCACGTGAACAGTAGCAGGGGTGCTCCGCTTGGCTACTGTTCACTGCTTCCTTTTCTTCCATTTTTCTTCTTTTCTTCTTTTTTCCGAATTTTCTTAATTCCTTTCTTTTCTTTTCTTTGATTTTCTTCCTCTCTTTTTTTCTGTTTCTTTTTTTTCTATTTTTTTTCTTTCTCTTTTTTTTCCACTCTCTCTGTTTTCTTTTTTTTCTATTTTTTTCTGTTTTTTTCCTTTTCTTTTATTATTTTTTTCTCTTTTTTTTCTCTCTTTTTTTTTCTTTTCTCTCTTTTTCTTTTTCTCTTTTTTTTTCTTCTCCTCTCCTTCTCTTCTCTTCTTCCTCCTCTTCTGCTGCTTCTTCTTTTTTATAACCGGTGAAATACTATTATTCATGTGATATCAATAATGCAGGCGGGTCCGATCCGGACCAGAAAATAACTGATACCCCCTTAGTTATTTTCCGGTGTGATTTTTCGAGAAATTCCGAAACCCGGAAAATACCAACTTAGTTCCGAAAAATCCACGGAAAAATCACGAGCGTGGGAAAACCCTCGGTTTCAAAAAACGACTCCCGATTTACCTTGAATTAATTACCCAAGATTAATTCAACAGTAAATCACGATAAATAGACTTTTACAGTCCGGTAAAAATCCAAAATTTTACCTGGGCTGTTACAAAAATACTCAATAGTAATATAAAAAATAATTAATTTTGTAAATTTTATACCTGCATCATTTGTTGATCCATGCTTGGGCCTTTATAATTGACCCGTAAAACAAAAAAATATTAAAAGACAGAATTAAAAAATTAAAAAATTAATTAATAATAGACAAAAAAACATAAAATGAATCATTTTTAAAATATAAATCATAAAAATAAATAGAAAAATCCTATTGTTATGAATAAAAACATTAATACAAAAAATAGAATATAAATCAGAAAAATAGATAAAAAATATTTAATAATAATTAATTTTATAATTTAAACATGCATAATTAAGTCCTAAAATAAAAAAATAACAGAAAAAATTAAAAAATATATAAAACATAAAAGAGACCACAAAAAATATTATATAAAATAATGATATAAAGAATAATTAATTTATGAAATGAAAAATTAATAAATTAAAAGACATAAAAAATTAAAACATACCTTTGTATCAATTAAACTCATATCTATGCTAATAAAGAAGTTCTATTATTTTTATTCAAGGATTCCCACAATCTCAAAACTCTAACTTGATTTTTTCATAAATCATTCTCAGGAGTCAATTCATCCAAAGCTTTATTATAGGTTTTCCTGCACTAACAAAAAAAATATAAAAATGATCAAAATGGATTGGAAAAATAAAAAAAAATATAAAAACAAATAGGATGCTTAATTATGAGAGACAAAATAACTTTAATATTATATCAACATTCATACGTATGCAAATAGAAACAAAACAAAGAAGAAATTAGAGAGAATGAGTGAATTATAGAGAAACTATATCACACACAGACAGACAATATATCTAGACCTTGTGTAGTGCAAAAACAAAATAAAGGAGTAAAAGGAAATAAATGAATGATAGAGAAGTTGTATCACATACAGAGACTATTATTTCACATACACAAACAGAGACTATATCTGTATTTATAGAGAGATGATGGGATTTTTTAAGAGATGCCCGATAAAAAAATAAAATTTTCTTTTGAATAATTTGGGTGTGACTGGAATTTCTTTTAAAAGAATATAATTAAGATCAGATTCATCAATTTAAATAAAAAGAGTTTTATCCTTATCATTATCGATTAGAAACTCTGGTTATCAGTCTAATGAAAAAAATATATAATACCAATATCTGTGTGTGAATTTTCTTTTGAATAATATGGGTGTGACTGAAATTCTTTTTAAAAGAGTACAATTAATATCAGGTTACTCTGGGATAATTATGTTTGTCATTATAGCCAATCAAACTACACCTACAATCCTCCAGATGGCAATAAAAAAGAGTCCAAAAGCTACACATGGCAATAAAGCAAGACTCTAAAAATCCTATGTGTCAAAACCTGGTGAGGGATACAGCTTTAAATATATATAATAGATTCCAATAACGTTGGTCAACAGAGATATTCGGAAATTTTGTGATTAAGAATCTCTTAGCACTCATAACATACTAAGCTAAATAGTCCGAACGAACAGATGAAAACAAGTCCAAATTCAACACTTCGAATTTTGAAGTCTAATACAAGAATGAAAAGAAAAACCTTAATCCAATTTTATATATAAGAGGATTATCAACACTTTTCTTTTGAAGTCTAATACAAGAATGAAAAGAAAAACCTTAATCCAATTTTATATATAAGAGGATTATCAACACTTTTCTCTTTTTCTGATTTATCAAAGAGTTTACATCATTTATTGCATTATAGAGATAGTTGTAGGATTAATTACATCATCTAAAAGCAAACAAGAGCAATCATGGGAAGGTTGTGCAAAATAATTTTTTTTTTTTAAAAAAGGAAATTTAAAAGCTAACTTAGCCAACTAATCACCGCATTAGCTAGTCTTCTAAAATATATGTCTCAGCTTTTCTTTAACAATTAGCAACTCTTTTCGACTCTTCTTTGTTGATGCTCTTCCCTTGCCAAGACCGTCGAAGCTCCTCCTTGTGTTGAATTATACAAATCATACAAATCAAACTAGAATAGTGATAAAATTGAATTTCTCTTTGTCAAACCACTTGGCAAGTTTTACAATGTTCACGCTTACATAGTAATATCATAACCAATTAAGACTTTAAAGATGAAAATATAATTTTTTCAAAAATAGAAAGAGAAAATCCTTAATTAGTTAGGCTACTTAGTAAGATTATAGGAAGCGTGAGTATGTTGTATGTTGTTAATAAAAGTGAACTTAATCCACGATCAAAAACAAAAGTGAACTTACCAAGTGGTAAACGTCTTGGTTCCGCTTAAGTGAGGTCTCGGATTCGAATCCTCGTGTATGCAGAAAATTCTCATTAGGAGGCTCACCCACCATACCCAGGTGCACCATGTGGATCGGATCCGGATTAGTCGAGGCGAAACTCTGGATACCGGATTGGGAATAAAAAAACAAAAGCGAACTTAATCCACTATGGCTTGTAGTCGAATGGCATAATGATGTATAACCTTGCCTCATATAAGCTTGACATTAGGTAATACAGAACGCAGAAACATATCATTAGCGGACAAAATTGTATCATTAATTACGTTCTTCTTGCAATGAAATCCGCTTAAATGTCATGAAAGGCCAGAAGAATATATTTAATTAAAGCCCGAGAGCAAATGAAGACCAAGGAATATGGTGCGAAGTGAGACTTAAGCAAATATAAGTAGACTTGCTAAAATACGTTGCCATGATATCCTTAGTCCTGTGTTTTCCACCTAACGTAATTACCATTTCAAATCAACAAGGCAATAGTTGTCCGGTTGAACTTAAGCAATTCATTTACATTAAAGAACGGTTGTTTATATTGACAAGTTGGGAAAGTTGTTTACGTTAAGCTATTGGGTTATTTATTCATAAAAGAAGGAAGTTGATATTCCAAGCAAGGCAGTAATCTCAAGCCCGGGAAACTTGAAATAAATTATGACATACATATGCACAAATTTACATGGCTTTTGCAGGAGTTTCTATGTAATGTAGACTAGACACCAACACAAGGCCAACCAAAAAGTGACGGAGCTCTGAGAGTAGATTCGCAGCTGCTACGCTAGAGGGTACAGACCCCTAAACAAAGAAACAACTTCAACAATACTGCCGTTGGCTGCTTTGCATAAAGATACTACTATTATCACTGTTTCAAATTTGAAACCAATTTTCGCGGGCAACGGATTGTTGTTAATATACTAGTAAAACACAAGGAGAACGAGGGATTAGGATTAGATAAAGGAATTTGGAAACCCGGTATTCCTCGTGTGAAAAACCCCTCAGACAGAACATAAAAAACTTGGAAAAAAGAATATAATAATTTTGGTCCGGACTAGCTAGGACTCGGAGATCAAGGTAGGACAGGACAGATATACAGAAGGTGAGGAAAGATGCGATAATGCAAGAGAGGATTTGGATGTGTAACTACGCAACGAGAGCAGAAAGCATAATGGAAAAAATCTACAAAATCCATTCGATTTGGACCCAATAAAAAGAACTCAAAACCACATGAGCAACATCATTCTAAGCCTTCGCCAAAAAAAAAAAAAAAAAAAAAACCATCATTCTAAGCCCACTGTCCAGTCAATAGGGGATGACTTTCCACCGCATAAACAAATATTAACTCCCATCCCCCACAGGTAGCCAGAAGAATAGAGAAGAGAATTCCTTCAAAAGTACTAAGAACTAACATCCTTCCGCCTAGCCTCACTAAGGCAAAATAGAGACAGTTAAAGGTACGTTTGATCAGTACACTAGGGAGCCATGATCATGATCACTGGGTTCTGTTTACAGGCTCCAATGCTTCAACAGTGACAACACTATTTCCTCTGATCACCTGCAGCAAGAAAGAGACAGAATTTACAAAGGGCTAATACTTAAAAAACTGCTGATCAAATAACAATAAAGAATGATAAAGATTAGAAATAGTGACTCACCACCATGCCTATATCAATTTTCTCTTCCCCATTCACCTCCACCGTGTTATCCACCACCAAATTCATAAACTGGTCAAATCCACGAAGTGTACCAACCACCATCCTATTGGCATTCAGCTTAACTGCATGTAAGAAAGGTATGAGCACAGAGGCTAAAATATATGTTCGCCATCATATCCTTAGTCCTAGTTTTTGACAAACGCAGTGGCCACTTTAAACAAGACAATTGTTGCTTGGTTGAACTTAAGCAATTCATTCACATTAGATGGGGGATACCGATCTTGAGAAGTAGGACAAGTTGCACAAATTAGGCGCTTCAGTTATTTATTCGCAACGAAGAAAGAAAGTTGATATTTCAGGTACGCCAATATTATTCAAGCTGAAGCCTCGATAATATACACATTCACATGTCTTTTGCAGGAGGGGGGTGCATAGGCAGTGTAGACAGCAACACAACACAAACCAAAAACTGAATGGACTCAAAGACTAGTTGAGCTGCTACGCTACAGAGCAAAAGAAACTTTAACCATAATGCCGCAGGGATAGTCGCATAAATATACTGTTTCAAATCTAAGACCAATGATTCAAGGCAACAGATTCTCAATGAGAAACACTATTGATTTGAAAAAGAGAATGAAGGAGAAAGAAAAACGAATATTGCTTGCTGTGCAAAACCCAAGAATGAAATTTGTTTCGCTATACATGTAGGCAGAACATACAACGACAAAGAGAGAGCTAATTTGTGGTCCTAGTTAGGAGTCGGGGATGGTCAAGGAAGGACAGGTATAAGCTCCCGAAAGATGGGAGACTGGAAGAGAGAGGGCAAAGGAGGGATTGGATGCGGTTTAAGTAAGGAGAGGGAAAAGAGAGAGTAATTGAAGGTAGATAAAATAAAACCCATCCTATTTCAGTACTCTCAAGTGCAGGAGAAACAGGGAGGATCATTGTACAGGCAAAATTCTCTCATCTACAAAACTTATTTCTAAACATAGAATCCCGCTTCACTCTAGGTTCTAATATATCTAAGCACAAAAACGCACTTATATATGCTTTTCCAGATAACATTCAGATAGTGTCACAGCCTATGGACAAAAAATAAATCAATCAACCCTAAAACTAAGACTAAGGGGAAGAATGCAATGTAAAGTAAAATAATCGGAAGAGAGTAACAATTAACGATCGAAACATTCAATAGGTGGAGAAGAGAGCTTACTTTGCAACTTCTTGTCCATGTACCTGTAAAAAGCAGAAGCACAAAGAAGAAGACCAAAATTAGGGTTAGAATCTGATGGTGAATGCGATAGAGATGGAGAGGAAGTTTACTTACTTCTTGAGATCCGGAGGTTGGCCCGATCTGCTCATGTTTGAGAAATTCTGCTATCAGCTTTTGATTCGATCGCTCTCTCTCTCGGTCTGTCTGTGCGATATAGGCGTGTGGTGGGGTCTGTGATTGTTCTTCGACGACGCTCTTATACATAGTTAAATAAAAACCCAGAGAATGTTCGCGGGGGACCGGAATCGCATTAACGGCGTCGTTTCAATGTGTTCTTCTTTCCTATCCAAAAATTGGGCTAACTGGTTGAGCCCCGGCCCAACACAACATGATGCGGTCATTGGCCCATAACAGATTAAATTTATTTAAAAAAAATTGAAAAAAGACTAGGGGTGTTGCGAGAATCGAACTCGCGACCTCTTGCACCCGAAGCGAGAATCATACCACTAGACCAAACACCCGCTTTTGCTTGTGGTAAAAGATATATTAGATTAGTTAAGTTACTTGGAATGTTATTTTCCCTTTTATGAACACCACCTCTTTTTATTTAAAAAAAAAAAAATGAGATTTCTAGCATCAAAAGCGGTCATTTTCGCTACACTTAAAATGACTCATTCATATGGGGATCATAAAAATGGATTCAACAAAACATTGAAATATTCTAAATACTAGAGATTACGGTATAATTATAAAACGGTTTAATGCATGAAAATGTCCCTAAACTTTATTTTTTTCATCACCCTTATCCCTAAACAAATTATTAGGTGGTTTATATCCCTTAACTTATAAAGAACCGGGTAAAGTAGGCCATTTCCCTACTGCAACCGGTTTCAGGGATGGGGCCCACCTTATGTTCAATAAAAAATTATTTTCTTACCTCTACATGATGCCATGTCGAATGTCTTTTTTAGGAAGAATAAAAAAAAAACATGGAATTAGAAAGTAAATCCGTGTAGATTTTATACTAATTTTTTTCTTTGATATTTTCTTCTCCGTCACTCTCGCTCTCTATCCTCACACCTCTCTGCCATTAAACACCACAAATCGCCGCTGTCGCCATTCTCTTCCCACCCAACCCTTCTCCCTTCGTTGCTTCTCGCCATTCTCTTCCCTTAGTGATGCACCAGCTTCGGGGTTGGCGGAGATGACAAGGGCGATTTTTCGAGAATCCGGCGAGGAGCACGGTAGACAGCGACAAGATCGGTACATCGATCTCCGTAGGAGAGGACTCGGTAGCCACCGGTGAGCTCGGTAAGTGCCAATGAAGATGTCTCGCTTCTCTCCTTAGTGGGGAGGATGGGCCACGTGTCGTAGGAGGCGAGGATTTTCACGAAGTGCTAGAGGGCATGGAGGTAGGGGGCGGCAGGAAGGGAGGAGGAGGAGAGGGAGGAGGAGAAGGAGGAGACGGGAAGCTTGTGGCGGTCGATGGTGAGGAATTTGCCGGACGATGGACCGCTTGGACGATGAGAAGCTTGCAGGAGTTTGTGCCATGTCTATGGAGGTGAAGAGGTTGGTGGTGGTGGTGGTGTCGCCGATGGAGCCGGTGGTGGTGGTGGTTGCGGTGAATGGTTACGTCATGGTTTTTGTGGAGAGGATAGATGAAGGTGAGTTTTAAACTAGAAGAAAATTTTTGGATGGGACGCGACCGGCGGTGAACCCTGCGCGCGGTGGCGGCTCATCTTCATTCCACCCTTCCTCGATGAGGGCCTGAGAGCACCTCTTGCTCCGGTGACGTCGCATCAACAGCGGCAGCGGGTGGCGCTTCTTCTCTTTTCGATGCAGATGTGTCTTAGGGTGGATTTCACAGATCTTTATGGGTGTAACCGGATCTAGACGAAACGATTTCGGATCCGGAGAGGTGTTTGCTCATTTCCCCTTTCTCCGGCGGTGGCGTTAGCTTGCTTTGGATCTTAGAGGGTGGGCGGGGGCGTTCGGATTCAACTTCGATTCGCTCTGATTCATTTTCTCCTCTGCTCATGCACTGCGAATCTGCTTTGGAAAATTTTAAAAAATTTTCCTTTTTTTATGACGTGGAATACTCAAAAAGCCCAAAAAAGATTATATTTAATATGAGGTGGGCCCCATCCTAAAAACCGATTGCAGCAGGTAAATGGCCTGATTTACTCGGTTCAACACAAGTTAAGGGATATAAATCACTCAATAATTTATTTAGGGACAAGAGTGATGAAAAAAATAAAGTTTAGGGACATTTTCATGCATTAACCCATTATAAAACTTTTTGATAATTTCAATATGTAAAATTTTTGACAAAGTTATTAAACCCATACTGACAAGCGAGTGGGTAAAATTTTTATAAAGAAGTGTTATTTCTTATAAATGTCACAGTTCCACTAACCAAACCAATCCAGGCTTGAAAACACAAATTTTGAATAGTAAAAATTAGAGTTAGAAAATAAAAAATATTTTCAATTAGTAATTGCAGTCTTTGAGATTTTCAACTTACGAGTGAAAATTGATCAATCATTAATTAGAAAAAGAAAAGGAAACTTATTGTTGTAAATAAATTATGGTGAATGTCATTGTTACCATCCAGTAAAGCTCAATTTTACCGTATCCGAATTTACCCCCGGTAAATATTTTACCCATACACCTGACATCTATTTGGTTCCATCTCTTTGACCATTTACCCTCCATTATTCTATTTGTCGTAATCTTAATACCATCTTCCGGTAACAAATTTTTCTTGTCCCTTCACTTTTTTGTTTTCGCATTTGTTGTCCCTCTTCCTTTTTTTTCACTCAACCTGTCCCTCAACTCATGAATTACCGGGTCACCTTGTCCTTCTTACCTCCAGCAGCCGGTTGGTGCATGTTAGGCTGACACGTGTCCGTGGGCCCCACTCCATCTGATTTTATTTTTCTTTTTTTTTCTCTTTCTTTCTTTTCTATTTTTTATTTTTCTTGAAATCTTTTTTAGGTTTTATTATATTAGTTTTTTTAATAAATGGAAGAGGAAAAAAATTTTAATTTCTAAAACTCCTTTTTAATAAATCTATGTTATATTAATAAAAAATAAATAAATCAATAAAAATGAAACGCCCCGACCCGTATTTACCGTACACAGTAAACACAGGCCGGAACTGTGACAACCCAGCCCAACAAAGCCTAGCATACAGTGTATATCACAATAACTCGGGCTCAACAGCCCATAATAAAAACATCGATAATATCTCAACACGGCCCAATGGCCCAACAATAACATATCAAATCTGGCCCAGTGGCCCAACAATAATAAAAACGTGCACAGCGGAAGACTTTAAATAACTAACACTGTATGCGACACATGCAATCTATGGATCCAAGCCCGTCCAAGGGAAACGTCGCAGCCTGTCTGGAATGCACCAAGCCTGTACAACAACATCTCATCCTACGGGATGAAACCCCGCAGGCGAGGGGTGAGTCCGAAACGCTCACCGACGAAAGATAAACAGTGATATATTCAACCATAACACTTTCGAAACAAACACAACTATCACAACAACAAGCACAAACAAACACATCACATACCACACGACAAAGGAATCCAACTCAAACATCACGATAGAGGAATCTTATTAAATCATGTCAAGCACATCATAATCAATACTGAACCAAGACCCAAAGAACACTTATTAATTTTTATTACCAATTTTATCTTCCTGGCCCCGTCACTGGACAAGCTAGGGTCGTACCTGGTTATTAACTAATTCTGGATGCCAGGCCCCACCACAATCCGGGATCAACATCCCCATATCTCAAATCCGGGATCAACATCCCAATATCTCAAATCCGGGGTCAACACCCCAATATCACAAATCCGGGATCAACATCCCAATATCACAAATCCGGGGTCAACACCCCAACCAACAAACCCTCTGGCAAGACACCACAGAACTAGTCTCTAACCATCTAGTCGTACCACTACTTTCCAAGTGACAATTACATCATCTCATAATCAAATCCATTTCCATTTCCAATACTCTTTATTCTTTCCTCAATTATCCACATAGACCATAGACCAGTTCATCATTATTCTCTACATAGTATCACAAATCCATTATCACAGTCTAACATCATCAATGATAACCACAGCAGTCAAACAGCCAGCAATCAACATCTCAGCAGTTCAATCAAAGCTCACAACAACAACATCATAGCAATCAATCAACCAGCAATGTTCATTCCAGCAGTTCCATCGAACAGTAAAAATACACAAACAACGATAATGCACACACAGCATTACGGGCACATATCAAGGTTTATCCATCCTCACCTGATGTGTCTCTGAAACTGCTATCCAATCAAATCCCGATACCCTATATGTACATATAGGAATACAATAATCACTTATAATGCACAATAAAATGATTATGCATGATACCGGTTTAGAAATCGTTATACGGCTTGCCTTATCCAATTTCTTTATTATGAAATTAACCTCTTTATTCATTATACCATTTATACTTAATTTCAAATTAAAACCGAAACCGAATTTCTTATCGATATTCTAATTATTCTTAATTTTTAAATTAAAACCAGAACCGAACGTTCAAGCCGATATCCCGGCCTTCTAACCCTTTGTCGATAAGGGAAAAACATAAGCATATTAGAATACATGTATATATACGTATATTTACACATAAATCGGTACTAGATTAAACATATATCTAGTGTGACCATATTTATACATATATAGTAGGTAACTCCTATTTAACCTTATGTTTATATTTATGCGATAAATCAAGTTGTAACTTCATTAATTAGCCAAACATAAATTTAGTAGGATACGTATATATAATCATTTATACACATGTGCTTATAATTCATAGGTATTCATATTTATATTTTTTTAGTTTACATTTGACATTTAAATCAAGTAAATAAGTATAATTGGGCCTTTAATTATTAAGAGTCCAGATATAAATTAAGTAAATACTATAGGTCTTTCTAATAGTCTAACACAAAATAAAATTATAAATCGAATTACAAATTATAAATGGAATTAAGGATTAGTATTTGATTAATTAAATTAAATCTTTTTTTTAATTAAACTATTAGAGTCCGGGTTCATTAACGTTGTTCGGGTTTCGTTATTTAGAATTCGGGGTCCGTTTGAAATGCATATCTGTCACGGTATTATGGGCCTCCGCACGTTCGGCACGTTTTCGAGTCCGTGTGTAAACCGAGCCCAAACCCGACCGCATAGGAGTTAAACGAGTCCAAGGAATTACCGAAGCAACCCGTCCATAGAGTCCCATTTGCTGTGAAATGCACTGTTCATGCCGGAGTTGCCCGGGCCTCGCCGGAAAATTCCCGGGACTCGCCGGAAGCTTGCCGGATTCCGGCGGGTTACTGTTCACGCAGTCCCAAGACAACCAAGGCTCCCAGATTACTGTTCACGCACCCTTGCAGCCACTTCCCTGTTACCATTCATCATCAACCAACGCATCAAACAACATCAAAACAACAACCCGATTCTAACAAACACATCATCCACGACCACACCCCACAACAATCAATTCAACCCGATACTCACAACCCAATCAATTAATCCGGGTTTTAGAAAGGCAAGAATAAGAGATAAAGCCGTCGTCGTCTTACCCACACCTTACTGCTGACGGCGACGATGGGGAGGAGGAGCAGCGGTGGCGACTAGCAGAGGAAAGGGAGGGGGAATCGTCTCCAGCACGGTGGAGGCTTGTGCTCTGTCCCGGTGATGATGTCGAACCCGTCGTGGCGGCGGCAGCGTCACTCGACTGCTGCTGGTGGCACGTGAGGCAGAGAACGGCGGTGGTTCGTGCTGCTGCGGCGGCGTCGCTCCTCTGCTCCTTGTCGGTGATGGAGACACGAGCACAGAGAAGAAGAGGAAGGCATCGGCGTCAGGCGCGACGAGGCGGAGACCGGATCTCCTGTGCAGGGTGGCGGCGGAAACAGAAGGGATGCAAGGAGGAGGTGGAGATGCAGGCGGCGCCGATCTGCTGCGAGGGGACGGCGACGACATGGCTGCTGGAGGTCGAGTGTGCTGTTGTGGTGGTGGCGCGGCGGCGGTCATGGTGGATTTGGAAAAACAGAGGAGGGGGAGGAAGGAGGCAGGGAAGGAGATGGTGGAAACTGGAAGGAAAGAGGAGACGGGTGTGAGGAGGAGATGAAGGAAGAGGGGAGGCGGCGATGGTGAATACAGAAGAGAGGGGAAATAATGGAGAGGTAGGGGAAGAAGACAAAGAAGAAAAGTGGAGAAAAGATGGGTGAGGGGCCGGCGATTCACGGGTGAAGCTGGAGGCGGCTGAGAAGAAAATGGGAGAAGAAAAGAAAAGAAAGGAGAAAAGAAAAGAAGGGAAGAAAAAGAAAGAAAAGAGAGAAGGAAGTGGGGCCCATGTGGCCGGGAAAAACCGGGAGAGAGAAGAAATGTAGCCGGGAAAGAGAAAGAGGAAAGAAAAAGAAGGAAGAAGAGTGGCTCGGGGCAACCACATTCGGCCGGTCCGGATTCTCGCGTCGGAATCTCATAGACGCAGGAATACTCCCGTCTTTCCGACAAATTCCGTCCCGAGTCCAAAAATACAACTTGGGCTCGGAAAATCAGATTAATTTTCCCGAGCATTGCCCAAGTCTCGGAATCGAAAACCAAGGCTCGGTTAGTTAGGAAAATGCTCCCGAGCGCGGGAAAATTCTCGTTTTCAAAAACGACTACCGATTTACCTCGAATTAATTACCCGAGATTAATTCAACAGTACATCACGGTGAAATAATTTCTACAGTCCCGGTAAAAATCAAAAATTTTACCCGGGCTGTTACAGTCTACCCACCTTAAAAAGAATTTCGTCCCCGAAATTCCGTCTTATCCGTGGGTCCTACCACGATAAGCTTCTGGCACACTCTGCCAGGTATCCAAACTCAACATGGGATTCCACTAATACCCTTAAGCGACATCTCATCCGCTTATAAATACCAAACCTCACAGCTGAGTCATTCACTCTCAGCCATGGACTCTCCACTTCGTTCTCGAACGACTTCAGACTCCGAGAACAACAGCTACATCGGCGGCAAGGCTTTCCCAACAAGCTCCGATGAAGAGCCGCCGAAGAAGCGGTTCAAGACCAACATCATCGGTCTGGAGGAGCACATGGTGGACTTCCCAAAGCGACGGAAGAAGCGTGCCGGCAAGAAAGCTGAGGACAAGAAGGGCAAGGCGGTAGCTGAGAGCAGCACACCGCAGCAGAAGTTAACGCAGCTGAACGTCTCCCTGAGGAAGATCAGCTCGGCGGTGGCGCAAATTGAACTGGCATGCGCAGAGCTGTTCCCTCACCTGAGGAATGTCCAGCAACTTGTAAAGGACTTAGAGAAGCAAGTAACTCAGTAGAGTACTTCTTCTTCGATGTAAGACTGTTATGTATTAATAAATAAGTCCTTTTGAAATCAAATCTCTCAGATTATAATTTCTCTTATTAAGATATGGAAATTCATATTTATCTGAAAAGAAACAAAATATTTAAAACATAACAAAGTCGTCATGAATAAAATCGAACATAATGACGTTAAAAACAGGACCGATAAAACGAATTATAACCAGCATAAAGAAATTAAAAACAAAACAAAACTCGTTTAACAAAATCAAAACAAAAGAAATTAAAACAAGATATGTTTTCATGCTCGGCGCTCTAGTTCGATCGTATCCATCCTCAATCCTAAGAAACGTGACACGTTCAGTTAACGGTGACGTCGGTTAACCTCGTAAAGAAGACATCCGTTAACTGGCAAGACGATGATCACGGGACCGTCCTGTGTCCCTCGAAAGAAATGACACCCACTTGTTCACAATTTCCGCATAAGCCAAAACGTCTGTCAAGGCTCGTATCTCTCCACGATGTCCGAACAGCTGTGAGCTTGTCGCACATGCGCTCTGCTCGAGATACGGCCCCATCCGTCTAGCCTCAACGGTCACGGATGCTTGCGATAAAAGATGCAAGAAATATATAGGAAGGTCATAAAACAAAAGACAAGGTAGCCAGAGCGGGATAAAATCATGTGTTGAAAATAGGCTGAAAATCTCTGGCATGGGTCCGAAAAACGCGTAAAGCAATAAATGCAAGCAACGGTAAAATTCAAAAGGCAAGATCTTGAAAATCAAAAACGGTAATCACGCTTCCCATAAGTGTATAAAAGAAGGAGCGGTGAGGTGTAAATCACCAAAAGCAATCAAAGCAACAAAACGCTAAAGCAAAAGAAAACACCACGTTCAAAACAAAACCCCACACGTCCAATTCAAGATGCCTGCTCCCTCGTCGGTGTTCTTTGTGTAAGTTTCCCTAGGCTATATGACATTCATATAAAAGCGGATATATGCAGCGGAAGACAAGGGAAACAACCAAGAACACATGTGAAGCTAGTAAACCGTATAACAATTTTACTTACTTGTAGTGTTAGGATCTTTCACCTATGCCGGAAACCGAATCAGTAAGAGCAAGAAGAAGACCTGCTCCTCTACGGTATCCACACGAACCGTGATCGGCTTCGAGTCGTCACACGAATCAAGCCTCGAGCACTCCTACTTGATGTGCTAGCAACAAGGTAGGAGCTAGTGTGTGTGTTTGGGGTGTTTTGGAATGCTAATGCTCTTGCTTCTTTCACAAAGAAGAAGAACTCAAAGGAGGTGTCTTCAGAGAGTTTTTGGGGCTGCCAAAAACGTGGTGAAGGGGTGAGAATGAGCTAGAGTCATCAGCTCACAATGCCTATCCCCACACATCCATAATGCC
>JAKUCV010005471.1:50201-96569 GCA_028386065.3 Turnera subulata | reverse complement strand
TAACCTTCGCGTTTCACCCCGATCTCGAATCCGTTTTCCACAGGACCCGAACCATGAACAATACCAACTTCGAATTAACATTTCCAAGGAATAATAATTTATTTCCTCGACTAAAACTCGAAAATACCACAAGGGTAAAATTGGAATAAAAATTTCAAAAATTCTGAAAAATCAAATTATGAAAATCCGGGGCGTTACACATAAAACCATAAAGTTAATATTAGATTAGTTGAATTAAACGTTTGTTTATTAACGCCGTTATAAAAGTTCGGGTCCGTTAATGGGTCATAAATAGTCCATAGGGTCCGATAATTACCCAAAGTCTATATCCGGGTTCACTGGAAAATACCCGAGACTTCGCCGGAAAAATCCCGAGGCACCGGAATCTCGCCGGATTCCGGCCAGTAATGTTCACAGCAGACCAATCCACCCTCCTGCTACTGTTCTTCAGCAGTTAAAACACCCATTCCGTACCACCACGCCAACAACCCAACAACCAACATAGTGACCATTACCACACCAACTTTTCGGTGGCCAGAACGCCACCAAACCTCCACGTCCATCAACCAAAATGCGACTACCCACATCCACAACAACGTCAACAGCGGCATCATCGTCTGTCACTACCACAAATTCCACAAACACACAATTTAATCCTAGCTTAATTGGTCTCAGACCGTTCAATAAATTGAAACCCAATTAACAACAAACCCCAGAGAAATCAAGAGAAAAGGAAGCAAAGAGAAGAAAGAGGAGGCGCGGCCGGAGACTTACCCAGTCTTGGCTTCGCCGGCGGCAGTTCAAGGGAGGAGGGATCGAGGGATAGGGGGAAGGAAGAGGGATCGACGGCGCGGCTTACCCACACGGCGGCCCGAGTTGCAGAGGAGAGGGAAGGTCGGGCAGCACGAGAACAGGGGAAGGGAGAGATCGGCACTGTGGGAGGCGGCGTGTTCCTTGCCTCGGTGGTGTCTAGCTTCGACTCGACTGGAGGCAGCGATCGCAAGAAGAAACAGAGAGGGGAGAAGGGTGCGGCGGTGATTTGGGTGGCAGCGAAGGAAGAGGCGACGGGGCAGGAGGGTGCGGCGGCGTCTTTGTGTGAGAACAGGCAGAGGAGAGAGAGAGAGAAGATGGGAGTCGTGTCGCGACTCGGTGTGGTGGTGGCGGCAATTCACGGTGGCGGCGCTCACGAGCACGGAGGAGAAGAGAGGGTTAAGGTCGGCAGGAGGCTTCGGCGAGGGGATTTAAAGAGGAGATGGGGAAGATGAAGACAAGGAAGAGAAAAAAAAATCTGGAAGTGAAGAAAGAAAAATCTGGGAGGAAAAAAAAATCAAGCACAGGGAAGGAGAAGAAGAATCGGGAGAGAAGTAAAGGGGAAGGAAAAGAAAAGAGTGAAGAAGAAGAAAAAGAAATCGGGAAGAGAAAGAAAAAGAAAAAGTTGGGAAAAATGAATGAGAAAATAAGAAAACGAAAGGAAAATGGGAAAAGAAGGAAAAAGAAGAAAAAGACAAGGGAGGATGGCCCGGAAGAGAAATATCGCGGCTCGGGTGTCGACAGAATTATTGGTCCGGGATTGGTCCATAATACCCTCATGTTTGGCCTTTAATCTATTAACATCTCAGGGGCGTTTTCGTCTTTCTGAAATTCGTCCCGATCCCGAAAATACAACTTAGGCTCGAAAAATCCAATTAATTCTTCTGAGCGTTGTGCAAGTCCCGGAATTGCAAACCGAGGTTCGGATAGCTGTATAAAATTCTCGGTAACCCGAGATAATTCTTGAAATTAAATTCCATTGCTCGGTTGTTGATGAAGAATACTTCAGAACGCCACGTATCTCCGAAGATCGGATTCGAGGTCGATTATTCTCGGTAAAATTCTCGGATCATTCTTGTTTAACGACGGTAAAACTTTACAAAAAATTTATCCGGATCGTTACATATATGGTAATAAATATTTTATTATATTTTATTTTAACGTTGTCATGCTTTATATTGATTTTGGATTTGTCTATAATAATTTTCTTCAACCAAATTTTCTTAATTTTTTAATGCTCAAGGTAATAAAGTTTTTCATTTTACTTTATAGTGTAGTTGTTTAAGTATATGAACATCTTTTATATCCCTTATTTATTTGTATTAATTGTTTTTATCTATATTTATTTTCTGTAACTTATTTTATTTATTCACTTGTATTAACTTCTTTAATTTATAAGCTTCACATATTTTTTCATCAATAATATTATTTTATGATATATGATTCTTTTCTCAAAAATTATATTAATTCTCTGTTAATTTTAGAAGATCTTATAGATCTTTCTATAATATTTTATCTAACATGTGATAGAGATTTTATCTAACATTGTGATAGGAACCATATACAGTTTACTAAGTGTTTTTGCTCGTCAAATGGTCTTCTTGTTGATGTATGTGCTGACTTGTGGATGCATTTCTATGGTTTGCATTCTCTTAAATGGCAACGTAAATGAGTCAAGTTGTTCGGAAGTAATTCGAAATCGGCTTGGTCAATACCAAACTCAGACTCAACTTTATCGAGCTCGAGTCTAGCTTTTAACTCAATTGATTTGAGCTTTAGCTTGACACTACCGGCTTTGAAGATGTGTACTTTTTTTAGATTTTATTTGGATTGGACTTTCCATTATTTTTTTAAATCCAAAATGAAGCATCATTACTTTGATTTGGTTTTTCTACCTTTCCTCTCAGACTCAATCTCTTTGTAACTTTTGGGGAATTAAATTCTCCTCTTGGTTGCTGATAGTTTGTTGTTCTATCGGCTTTAGTTGTAGTTTTGTTGGAGTTATTTCTCTAATTCAGTTTATATAATGAAATTTGCTACGATTCTCTTTTAAAAAAATACTTCTATTAGTACGTCAAAAATTTGCAGAATAAAAATAAACAATAATTTAAGAATTGATGTGGTTTGCCTAGTCTGAATAGCGAGAAAAAACTTGAGCCTGAGTCTGACGTATTATTTTTTTCAAAAAAATTCAATTTGGCCAAACAGAATAAAACTCAAATCCAGAAGGACACACATTGTTTTTTTGAGAACCCGAAATTTCATTAGAATAGCATGTCAAAAGATCATGCTGTAACAAATGACGTACAAATGGAGGAACATCAGAAGCCCACAAGGACATTCCTTCACTCAAACCATACTGAGCCAAACCATGGGCCAGTTGGTTAGGAAGGACACACATTGTTGGTCCTTTGTGATTGCATCTATGCATCTCAGGAACCAAAAAAACAACCATTTTAAATTGTTAATTTTCTTCACATTGTTGGGAGGTAAATGCTTATTAAGTTAAATTTTATTTTTGATTGGTCCAAAAAAAAAAACCAAAAGAACAAGTTACGAGGATAAAACTCAAAGAAAAAAGCTAAACCCAAAAGCCCAAGTTAAAACCCAATCGTTGCCCCATTCCCAAGTCAGAAGTGGAACTGGGTTGTGTTGTGTTGTGTTGTGTCTGCCAATAATATCAAGCATTAGCTAGCCACGTCATTTTTGATCGGAGGATGATATATCATATTAACAGCAGAACAATTACAAAAGTCATACGAAAGAATTTCACTGACTATGCCAGGTGGCTCCTGGAGTATTAGCGACGTTCGTTAACTGATTGATGTTCCCCTTTCGACACCATTCGGTGTTGCATGGCTGTTAAAACAACATGTGAAGTTAATCAATCCAAATTGGATACTGTTGACCTATATGTAGAACAGATATTGTTTTGATACTCCCAAGTAAGAGATTTTATTTGTGATTATATGAGTGCTACTAGTACTTATTAGTAGCAAGTTTTATGAATCTTGAGTAAATTTTTTATTGAGATTTGACATGAGCGAACTTAGATCTCGCCATAGAAAGTTTTGAATCTACCCCTCTCGAGAACTACTCATCGAACCCTGTAGGCTATATCTATCCCAGTAATCAAATTAGTTGATTGTCGAGGAGGAGATATTTTTACACAGTCTAGCATAAGAAAGAAGCAGAGTAAGGAATCTTGAATGAATAAGTACAAGCTCATTAATTCAGAGACTTTCCCTTAAAAACTAAACTTTACAGACTCTTTTACTGTACTGCTGTGTCAACATGGTTTTTTCAAGACTAGAAAGTTTGAGAATGGTGTGGGCAAAAAAAAAAAAAAAAGGGCGAAAGAAATGGTGTATCTGCCTGACTACCTTATGTTGGTTTAACAATGTTAGGTAGGGAGGGGGGTATACATTTCAAAACTGTTACGGACAGTTACAGTTATGGTTGAATCTTCCAGTAGGTAGAATCATCATCATTGTGTTGAGTTGAATATGTCGTGCATGCAGTAGTAAGGTAGGTACTGCTCCGATCAAGGGAATTCAAATCCTCCTCCACCACCTCCTTGACCACCTCCGACGAGGGCAGTTACCGAGGGTGGGGGCAACAGCCATATAGAGGAGAGGGATGGTGATTGCAATAAGACCAGACCAAAAACAAAGACAATGGTGGGGTAGATTTAGTGCAAAACCCTTTGCAATCATTCAATAAACAAGAGGTCTAAAACAAAAGGGATGGCGAACAACAGATAATACTACGCAAATATAATCCACCCCAAGCCAAATTGAGAGATTTTTTTCCAGAATCTTTAGTTTCCTTATCTGTCAGTAACCATGCGAGGTTTCGGCAGAGCGTCTTTAGTTCTAAAGCAAAAACACTTTAAGTATTTTGAGGATGATATCTTCGAGCATGTTGCTCTTCATGCTTGATCAGATGTTTGCAGGAAAGGCTGAAAATGGCCTCTCATGCAGTTTGAGACATAAATAAGGCCAAAAAAACAAACAAAGATGTAGGAGAACAACTTATTCTGATTAAACTGAGCCTGGATGTACACAGCAGGATCTCTGGAAAATACAGGATCCTCTCTAAGCAAGAAGGTAAAAACTTTAGGTCTATTAAACATCATTAAGCAATAAAACTTATGCACAACTGATTTGGCTTCTCAAACTACAACGGTTATATGCTGAAGGAATGCAAATCGTCTCAATCGGTTGGAGGTTGCATACATGAACAAAAGTGCTTCTTTTTCCGCTTCTGGCTGGGTCTTGTCTTACCATAGAGGTAGTCCCGTAGTAAAACTCTGGTATTTCTCTCAGTGATCTTGGTTTTTCCTCTGCTTTTGTTTTCATCATCAAGTTTCAGAAGAAGGAAGTGCAATTTCTGCACCTCCAACTGCAGACGCCCAATTTTTTCGGACACTCTTCTTGCCTGTTCTGATATTTTTCTTCTCTGGATGCCCATATTCTCATCTGGAGTTAATGCGGACTTCACACTGGATGAAACCGACTCATCTTCAACACACTTCATTAATCTATGGTTCACATCAAGCAACTTCAGGATGGCCTCCTCAGATTCTTCCAGCTGCTCCTTCACGCTACCATATTCAAAACCTTTCCCCTTCGTGCTCTTCTCAGTAAATTCCACTTTTTTCTTCAAATCTTGCACAGTTATTTGAAGATTTGTCAGCTTCTGTGCATCTGAGTCAAGTCTCTCTAGAATTTTCTTGCCATTTCCTTCTTGAAAAGACCCTGAGAGTCTCTTGGAGATCTCTAATCTGTCCACACCAACCTCCTTCTCAACCAGTGATTCTGTGGAGGGGTAGGGCCCTTTGTGCTTCTTCTCAGTACCTGTTGTGGTAGCCTTTAGAGTCTTGCCAACAGTGAGGTCAATGCTGCCATTTCGGCCAGTAGTTTCCCATATTTCAAGCATCTGATTATCAGCCTCAAGAGTTTCTCTTCTGCTGATTCCATATGATGAGCACTCAGATATCTGATCAAGCATGATGTCTTTTGTCATCACTTCGCCGCCCTCCTCCGAGATTTCATGTGTTCGTTTTGGAAGCCTGAGATCATTACCAGGTGCAGCCCCAAGTTCCCTGCCCTCCTGTTTCTGGTTCACATGTTTGCCACTTTCCAAACCTTCTGTCCGCAAGCTGCTGCCAGATTTCAACTCGTCAATCAGTTTCAGTGCAGACTCAAGTTTGGAATTAGCAGTCAAATTTTCCAACATGATAAGTCTCTCCTTTTCCATCGCTGCCTTCTCGATAGCTCTAATCCTTTTTTGCAATTCCTTCAACTCTGCAAATCCACCTGACTGCATGGCACTTTGTTCTTCGCTGATTTGTTGGCAGCGTTCAGCATCCACAAGGGTGGCAGCATCCTGCAAGAAGTGAAACAACAGTGAGCACATCCATAACCATGAACTTTAATATTCTACTCTGATTTCACAATATTATTTGGCAGCCCATATAAATATCACCACTGACTCCTAAAAGGAAAGGGTCGAATATGATCTCCTATAAAATAGCCAAGTAAAACAAATAAAGAGAACTTCTGCCATTTCGCCAATATTCCATCAGAAACTAAATCTCGCAAAAAAAAAAAAAAAAGATTCCAAAATCTCCAGAAATAACAATCATGGGTGTGAGTGAAGCTCCTAGAGCTCCTGCAATTGTGCTGAATAATGCAGCTAACGTCAGAAATCTCGGAGTGTAATGGTTTTGGCCGTTGAGGCTCTGACATGTTAGCAGCAGTCATGCTGCTTATTTTACTATACCAACTAAGCATTCCAGGGATGCAAACTCATTTCAAAAGAAAATAGAGATTACCTTTGCTTCCATGTCAGCTCCATGACGTGCTGCATCTGAAAGAACATGATTCTCCAGAGATGCTATACTGTTCCTTAAAGAAATAAAGGCCGGAAGATAAGCAGTCATTTGAGTCTTCAATTCTGCATTTCCACCTTCCAAGAAGCTAACTGTACTTTTGAGCTGATCGATCTCCATGGATTTTGAATAATTTCCAACTTCAAGTTTCTCACACACTTGAATGAGCTCATGTGTTTTTCCTTCGAACACAGCTTCTTGAACAGCAGATGCTTGCAGTTCCTGGAACAATGAGGTAGCCTCGGATTCCCACAGCTCAACATCATTTTTTTCCTTCAGTACTTCAAAAATCAGGCTCCCCTCCCTAAGGCTGACTTCTTGAAGTTCTCCATGCAGTTTCAGCAGTTGAGACTCCAGTTTCTGATTTGCTTCTTGAATGCATTCTGCTGCCTTTCTCTGCTGATCGTAATCTCCAGATAAATTGGACAACTTCTTCTCTAGGTCAACTCTTATTGTATCAACCTCATCATACTTGAACTTCAGCTCTTCCACTATTTTAAGTAACTCTGCTTTCTCGTCCACTACACCACTGAGCTCATCTAACTTCTCCTCCATTGTTTTCATCTTCTGAATTAAGCCAAGATTTTCACGATGAAGGTTATTCAGATTCTCACTAAGTTCTTTTGTTTCAACAAGTTTTTGGCGGATTACTGCTCCAAGAATAATAGAAAGGGTACTTTGTGATACTGCTTCCCCGAAAATAGCAAAGTTTTTGTATTCCAAGTTACATTTTTCCTCCCTCAGGTCTGAAACAGAGTTCTTCACGCATCCAAGCTCGGCAAGCACCTTGCAGTTCTCCAACTGTATGTTCCGGTAAGCGCATTCCAAGTCTGATAGCTGTCCATGAAGATTTGTTAATTCAGCCTTCAAAACTTCCTCTCTGTGGTCTCCCTCCTTTATCTTCAATCTCAAATCTTCACTCACCTCTAGAAGCTTTTTGCTCTCACACTTCAAAGCTGTGACATGTTCAGATCTGGTGCTCAACTCCTGATCCAGGGAGTTTTTAGACAACACAAGATTTTTCACTTCTTGTTGCAGTTGTCCAAGCAGTGTAACAAGAACAGAGTTCTCAATGACCAACTCCTGATTCTTATCTTGCATCTTCAAAAGAAGCTTTTGTGTCTCTTGAACTTTGTTAAGCACAAGGTTCAGAAGTGCTTGGTCATGCTCAGCCTTAAATTCAGCCAGGTTTGCCTCAAGTTCAAGTGTCATCAGAACCTGACCAAGTCCTCCTCTCAGTGAATTAATTTGATCAAAGAAATGCTTCACTTCTGATTGTTGTTGAACATTTTCACATTTCAGTTGAGAAATAAGCTGGTCAGACAATTTAGAAGCCTCTAGTAGTTTCTGATGCTCGAGTACTAGGGAAGATTTCCTTTCTTCTAGATCTTGCATGCATTGCTGCAAGATGAAGATCTCCATCTCAGCATTCACAGCTTTGTCCAGTTCCTCCTCATATTCTTCCTTTCTACACTCAGCTTCTTCTTGTAGCAGATGGATCTGTGATTCCATATCAGCCAATTGGGTCTTACTGCGCCAGGCAAGAGTAGCATGTTCCTGCTTTTCAGCATCTAAACAAACTTGTAACTCCTCTACTTCATGTACCATGGATTGTTTATGCCTCTCTAAGTCGAAATATTTGTTTTCCAAGTCCATATAATTTTTCTCCAGATCTTCCATTCTTTTCTGAGAAATGTCCAACTGAGAAATCAAACTTCCTCTCAGAGAGGCCAGGTCAGACTTCTCACTCTCAAGCAACGAACATAAATCTTCCAAGTTTTTAGATTTCACATTCAACCCCTCAATTTCAGCATTTGCATCAAGGAGAGAATTCTCGAGGAAGTGGTTCTGCTCGGTCAGTTTCTCCATGTTACTAGTTGCATTCTGTAATTCAGACACCAACGAGGCCTTCTCGGAAACAAGAGTGGATTTCTCAAGAGAAAGAGATTCACAATACTCTTCCAATGCTTTCATCTTCTCCCTAACCCCTTCTAACTCAACATTCAGATCTGATAATGAATTCTCCAAAAGAGCATTTTTCTCAACAAGCTTCTCCAAAACCTCCAACTTTTCCATAAGAGCTGCTTTTTCACTTCGGTCTCTCTCAGATAAGTCTTGCAGTTTTAGATTCTCTTCCTGCAAACTTTTCACAGATGATCCAAAATTCTCAGCACTGAAGCCAACCAATTCCACTTGCCCCATAATAACCTGATGTTTCTTGTTGAGGTCATTTAGTTCCTCCTTCAGACAGTAAATTTCTTGCTGAAGAGCATTCCTCTGGTCAACTCGCAATTCAACCTCTGCTTCAAGTTTCCTTATTGTCTCCCTCAAGCCAGAAATCTCATCTTCCAAATTCTTTATTGTCAGTCCTGAAGATAAGTTGACATTGCTCAGGCTCCGGTTTTCGACTTTGACCTCTTCAAGTTCATGTTGTATAATCCGGTTACGAGCTTCCAGATCCTCTAAAATCTGGGCTCGATTTTTGAGTTGGTCGGCCATGGATCTCAGTTCTTCTCGAGATTGAGAATGCAAATCCTGCAGAGTTTGAAAAGCAGTTTCAGCCTCCACAAATCTTAAGCGTTCTTCCTGTATGCATGTCCAAAGTCTTCCCAACTCCTTCTGCTTCTCTGTGAGTTCTTCACTTTGAGCCACCACTTTCTGTGCCAAAGACTCCAACTCAGAGTGCATGGTTTGATTTGACCTCTCCAACAGAGAACACTTCTCTTCAACACCCTCCAACTTCACAGCACCTTCATCTATCTCATTTTTAAGCCTCTGGACCTCCTCAAGAGCACAAGCAAGTTTATGCTCCAGATTTGCAATTGTTTCTAAGCACTGCAGGTACTTGTTCGCTGCATCTTCCTTCTCTTCAGCTAGCTTGGCCAAAGCTTGCTTCAAGGTTTCAACTTCCCTTTCAGCACCATCAGCACGCTCATTGGACCTTCTGCAATCTTCCTCTGCATGCAATAATTTTTGCTCAAGCTCAGATATCCTCTCCAAACATTTTTCGTACTGAACAACTGCAGCTTCCTTTTCAGCTTCCAGTCTAGCTAAATCCTTCTTGAGTGATTCAACCTCAGTTTCAGCTTTACTAGCTCGCTCATCAAGTTCTCCTGCATCCTTTTGGGCAAGGGAGATACTGTTCTCCAGACTAGCTATTTTTTCCAAACACTGCTGGTATTTACTAAGACTAGCTTCCCTTTCACTGTCTAACTTGGCTAGAGCATCCTTCAAAGATTGAACTTCAGCTTCAGCTCTGCTGGCTCGCTCACTAAACCCCTTGGAATCTTCTTTTGCACAAGAGACTTCTGACTCAAGATTAGATAGTCTTTCTAAGTTCTGCTGGTACTGAAGTAAGCTGGCGTCTTTTTCAGCTTCTAATTTAGCAAGAGCATTCTTTAAATTCAATATTTCTAGCTCAGCTTTACTCATTCGTTCGGAATCGGATGGGACTCTAGCCCTAGTCTCATGGATGCCACTATTTTGCAAACCTCGGTCTTTCTCCTCTGCCTCATTAAAATTGAGGCCTTTCCTTGCCCGCCCTTCTGCAAACTTTCCATGGTGCAGCCCATCCCCAGAACCAAACAAATCATTAAACTGTTTCAAACCCTTTCTACCAAGCACTGAATCTGATTCATCAGTAAAAGCTCCATTCCTCCTGGTGGAGTGGGCATGAAATGGCGAGATTCCAGAAACATCCTTTTGCTGCTCATCAGAGTCAAAAAGTGCACGTGGATCACCATCAGTAAGAAATCCAGGTGAATCATCAGACAGCATAAAGGGAATTTGATTGGGGAATGCTTCTGCCATTGTTCGATGTGCCTGGCGTAGTGCCCCGGTTGCATGGTCATATCTTTCCGCCAGCGCACGATAGGCTCTATAAAACTCTTCAACCAGTTTCATAAGCTCTGGGCGTTTCTTATAATACATCTCAGCCCTCCTTGCAAAGGAATCTGCATCTTCTTCAATGAGTTTGATCATCTGTTTGACTTTGACATCCATATCTGCTCAACAATAACAGATTCATTAGAAAGAGTATAGATGTGCAGTCAAGCACAGAACAAAAATCAAAAGAATTACAGCAGTCAATACGAAAGATAAAGACGGAGAATATGCATGAGATTAAATGAGAAAATAGAGACCACAGAAATCCATGCCAGAAAAGAAAGGAACAAGCTTAAGAGTTGTACATGAAATGCATTGACAAAAATAAGCACACTAAGACTCGGATAGAAGCTATAAACCAAAGGAAAAGCAAATGTACAAGCACCGAATAACAATTGGAAAACCATGGAATTACAATTACATAATCTCATATCAGCAACCATTACTAGTAATTCAGACTAACACTTCAATACCAAGGCCGAAACCGCAAAATTTTGTGACCAAGGCATTTCAGACAGAAGCAAACTATATTTTTAGTCACATGGCTGGAAGAAAGTAAGTCAGAAAGCTTCTGACGTAATTTTGGCATTTCCTGACACAATTTGGCAACTGAAGAGAACCTTAAGGCTTAATTGGTTTCCGTTCTCAAGCTTCTACATTATTTCCAAATAAAAATATTAGAAGTGTTCCATCTTATTCAACCCTGTTAATTAGTTCTTTGATTGTGTTTCTTTTAGAGGCCACTTGCAACAAGACCCATTTCATTCTGATTCCAATATTGGAAAGTGTGCATCTGCAGCAGCAAGTACCGCAAAATTCCAAATTCATCAAAATCAATTCATATCATGCTTATTATTATTATTATCATTATGAACAATGAAAAACGAGAAAAAAAGAGTGACAGGATGAGGAAATTTTTGAAGAAAATTGATGGCTAGTTACAGTAATATGCCAGTGCTATTAATTATGGTGTTCTTTTTTCCTTTTTTGAAAAATTATTGATTACTGTGTTCGATGCAAGCCTCCTCAATACCCAGACAACTTCCATAACACACTCAAAATAACTAACCATGGGCCATTTCATACCAAGTAAAGCAAGACTTCACAGTAATAGCAGAAAGTCATAGGTATGAGTTTAAGACAGTTGCTTATTTCGTTGTAATTTAGTTTAAGGGCCTTCACCGTACAACAATGTAAACATTCTTATGCTACAACACCAAAGCGCATCAAGTCAAGAGCATAACCAAAAAGACATATGCTCAGCCACATAAACACCATACTTCACCATCTGAAAAAGAAATGCAGACCCGGAAGTAAAACAATGCAATACCTGTAAGATTCTCCTGAAGCCATTTCGAGTTTTTCGGGCTTATGTGGCTATCCCACCACCATGAGTATTTACGCTTAGAAGCTGCTGGGGTTGTAGCAGCCATGGCTCAATTCAAGAAAACGAAGGTTAAGCTATAATCCGATCAGCCAAAAACAGCGATCTTCGAATAATTAAATGACGATCGTCACGATCCCAGTAAAAACTAGTACAAAGCTCTGTATCTTGCTCCTTGTACCTAGACCAACAACGTCAACGAAAACAGAACATAAGTGAATTTGTAAGATCAGAACCCCTTAAAACTAAGAAACAAGACCAAAAAGCGAAATTGAATACCTGATCGGCTAAAATACTAAGCCCAATATCAAGTAGAAAGAGCAACAGTCACCGTCAAAATTTGTAACCGGCACCTGATCAAAGTGACACCACAAAAATCGCGATAAAAAAAAAAGGAGTCAGTTAATAAGAGAATCTGTAAAAAAAACAGACAGTGAAAGACAAAGAGGATTGCTTCCGTGAAACGCAAAAGGTCACTCCATTTTGCATGATCACAAAGACAGAAACATAGAATTCTACGAAACAAAAAAAAAAAAAGCACGTGAACGACACGACACGATCAACCTCGAAAAGACCGGAAAAGTGAAACTACATCAAAAAATCTGCCCTGTTAACACGCAGGCGGCAGCGGAGAGTTCGATGATGATTCATCGAACAAGAAAGAGAGAAAACAGAACTCACCAGAAGAAACCGATAACTGTGTGGTTTTCTTTCAGGCTTAATAGTAATAATCTGTGTAACGCACAGCTAAAACAAAACAACTTCAGCTTCTGCTCCTTCCTTTCTCCTTCTCGATTCTCTCACCCCATGTTTGTTAGATCTCTGTACGCGTCTCTGTTTTTTCCTCTCTCTCTTTCTGGTTGCTTGCTTTTTATGCTGCTTTTGTTGTTTTGGTACGGCTAGTGAGAAAGAGAACTGTCAAATGAGAAAACAAAATGAAAAGAAAAAGCAACCAACAGAAGAATAATAATAAGTTGGCAACTAAAGCACAAAATTACCTCTCTCTGGATTGTTGTTAAATTACCGAAAAGAAATTGACAAAAGAAAGGATTTACGGTGGCTTTCTGTGTTGTATTCTTCTTATGGAAAAACCAGTCAACTAGAGAGAGAGATTGGTTTCGTTTCAAATGGATTTGACAGGAAGATGGAGATTTTCTTAACGTTGGCTGCAATGACAGTGTTGTCCTTGGAAACTTTCAAGGATGTGTTTGTTTTTCCCTTTGGGTTTCCGAATTTTTGACTTTTGTTTTAGTCATATTTATAGTATGAACTTTTTCTTACCGGAAAGATTGTCTTGCCTTGGTTGTGTGGAACTTGGCGGATTCCCTAATAAACTGTAAAAATACTAAAATATGCACTAAATTAAATCTCCCCTTGTGATGTGGTTAATGTATTTTTTTTATTATCTCATTTATGGTCAATGATCTCAAGTAGGTCAAATGAGAAGTAGGTATCACCATGTCCATTTTGGTGCGTGTTTTATTTTGGCTACACAATCTGCCCACGTGATTGTTCAATATACTATAGATTATACCTAACCAATTTATGGTTCATTACATTTGAGCAAACCAATGAAGATTCTTTTTCTTTTTAAAAAAGTTTACTATTTTCCTTGCAAAAAATAGGATGGAATCCAAATGGGTTGAATATGTTAGATTGTTAATCATTAGAAAAAAGATTTACCATCCCAAATTAATGCCCACCGGAAATCGGATCTACGGCCTTAATAAATTCCGCCCACTAGCCGTTGGTTTCAAGTCTACCATTGAATTGATAAGAGGGTAGAGGAGGAGGATTTTAAGCAAATCTAGGGCCATTTAATACCAGCGGCAATAATAATGGACCTATTATGGCAATAGAAGGGATTAATCTGAAAAATGGGAATTGATTAAGAAAATCTGAAGAATGGAAGGAGGGTATATTGGGTAAGTAGGAAGATTAGAAAAAGTGAGGATCTTTCAATGCTTAATGGGCAATGACTACAGGATCAAAAAATGGGCAATGACTAAGGTGTGACACTTTAGAGGTGGTTAAGGGTTGGGCGGTGGCAGGGGACGGCTCGTCATTCATCACGCGACTAAAAATTCCATTATACTAGTCTGTCTGCTGCACTATTGAACAATTAGGACCACATGTATATCATGAATGGACGAGTTATTTATGTATTATTTTCTTTATTTTTTGACGAATATTATTTTCTTTACTGCTGTGTTGCATCCTTTGAACGAACTAAGAACAAAAACAGCCTTGGTTGAAAGAAAAAATAATGAATGAAAACACCCTTCTGTTTGCTCTTACTTTTTTTTTTTGTCGAAACCGAGAGGTGTATATTATATACTCAACACATACAAAATATACAAAAGAATGGGATCTCAGCCCAAGTTGCTCTTGTCTCCTTGCAGGAAACTACTAAGTATATTTGGAGGGGAGTGAAGTATAGACAGTCCATGTGGATAATTCTTAGCAACATAAACTAGCTTGTGAGCAATTAGATTAGCTTCACTGGAAACAAAAGAAATAGAAGAGGGATGTAGAGAGACTAGAAGTTCCTTAATCTCAACAACTAGTGCCTCCAAATCACTTTCCCAGTCAAAATCCTCTGAGAGCCATTGCACCATGGCTAAATTACTCGACTCCAAAACAAAAGGTCTTCCACTACCACGTATTAAGACTTGCAGCCCTTGTAAGACTGCCAAAAGATCGGTTTTAAAGCCTGAACACGACTCCATCCTGAAAACAAAACCAACAATCCACATGTCTTTCTCGTCTCTACACACACCGCCCAGAACCGTTTCCCCTTCAGGCTCTGCATTAAAACTGGCAATGTTCAACTTCCAAGCCCCCGGTTGGGGAGGTTGCCAGACGGGGCAGCTTATTGCACAAAATAGACCTGGGCTTTTCCTCCCGAGCTTACTAGCCAATGCCAACAAATAAGAGTTGGCGATTGCCAGGATTACTTTACTTGGGTTTGGAACCCTTTCAGGTTCCTCCTCAAATATGCTCTGATTTCTCCACGCCCAAATTCGCCAGGCAGTCACAGCAAAGATCATAGACCAATTGGGGAGAGCATTCTTACCTGTCAAGTTCTGCAGAATCCAATCTTGAATATTCAAGCAAAAAAAGTGGGGATTGAGTTGTTGATTACTAACAGCCTGCCAAATGTCAGCTGCAAATACACAATCTCTGATGGCGTGTATGGTCGTCTCCGATGCCGCTAAACATCTCGGGCATAAGTCGGAGTCCACTAATTTCCTGATCCTTCGTTGATGGTTGGTTAGTAGCCTTTCATGGGCTGCTAGCCATAAGAATGAGGACAGTCTTAGTAGACCATTCCACTTCCAAATAGCTCTCCAAACACGCTGGTCTTGACCCCAATTCCTTCCTTCAATCAAATTATATGCGGAACTGACTGAGAAACTCCCTTTCGTGTCACCTAGCCAGTGAGGTGAATCCGGGCCTCTCTCCTCCCTTGGCACCGGGATAGCCCAGATCTTCTGACAGGAGACTCTTGAAATAATTCCCTAGAAACTTGCAAAGTCCCACTGGTTATCCCTAGTGACTTGATCTGCAACAGTTACTGATCTCAAAGAGGAGGGAAGATCTGTTACTTCATTAGCCAAAATGGTGTCCCCATCCACCCATTTGTTTAACCAAAATTTCGCAAATCTCCCGTCACCCAACTTCCAGCCTATTTCCTCTCTGAACACTGGCCAGATGTGAGCCACAGCCCTCCACAAGTTAGACCCAGCCCGTGGCTTTAGATCTAGTGGCATCAGCTCTTGACCCCTAAAGTACTTACTTCTACAACACGGACCTAAAGAGCATCTTCCTCCGTGCTTAATTTCCATGCTAATTTCATTGCAAATGCATCGTTCATGCTCCTCATCCTTTTCAAGCCGAGATCCCCTTTCTCTTTTGGTTCACACAACTTGTCCCAATTGAGTAAGTGGATTCTACGATGCTCCGAATTGGAACCCCAGACGAATTGTCTTGTGATCTTGTCCAACAAATCGCAAGTTGCACGGGGCAAGCGCACGGTTTGCATCATATACATGGCTAGTGCTGATAATACCGTTTTGGCTAATGTGATTCTACCAGCTAAAGAGAGGCGATTAATCATCCAGCCACTCAGTTTGCTATGAGCCTTGTCAGTAATGTGAGCAAAAGTGCGCTTATTGATTCGGGTGTGAAGAATTGGGACACCCAAGTGCTTCCACAAATCCTTCGTCCTTGTGAATCCAAAAGCCTTACTGATATCCTTTGCTGCTCTTTGTTGTATGTTCGGGGAGAAAAAAATCCGGGACTTTTCTCTACTTATTTTCTGACCCGAAATGCTGCAAAAGAACTGCAAGCAATCATCAATAACCTGCACCTGATCCGTGGACGCTGCTGCAAACAACAACAAGTCGTCGGCGAAAAACAAGTGAGAAATCTTAGAGCCCCCTCTGCTGACCGGAAAAGATTTTCATTTTTTAGCCGTGACAGCCACTGAGAATAGGTGACTGAGCCGTTCCATGCACAACACGAAGATATATGGGGAAATCGGATCCCCTTGCCGAATTCCTCTCGTCGGTTTGAAAGCCTCGGTGGTCTCCCCATTCCAGCAGACCCATAAAGAGGAGGTGGTAATACATCTTTGAATAATTACCACCAAATCAGAGGAGAATCCGGCCGTTAACAAAGTCTCTTGGATAAACGACCAATCGAGTCTATCATAGGATTTTTCCAAGTCGATTTTAATAGCCATAGGCCAGCCTTGTCTTTCTTCCAGCTCATTGAATGCACAACCTCCTGAACTATAGCAATGTTGTCCGTGATGTGTCTACCCGGCACAAAACTAGATTGCATTGGAGCAACAAGATCCTCCAAGATTGGTTTAATTCGGTTGACCACCAACTTGGTCACCATTTTATACAAAACATTACATAGGCCGATTGGTCGGAATTGGGTATTCTTTTCCGGCCTCTCAATTTTGGGCAAGATTCATCCCACCACCCTTCTTCAAAAATATCTTTGAGTAGTTTGAAGACACTTGGACCCACAGTCTCCTACTGTGACTGATAAAAGATGGCAAGAATGCCATCCGAACCCGGGGCCTTCATGGCACCAAGTTGCATGATGCAGCCTTTAACCTCCTCCAAATAAATCAGATCAAGTAAGCTTTGCATATGCTCCGGAAGGATTGTAGGGAATCGGTTTGGGATAGGGAACAGAGGTTGAATAGCCTCCTCAGCAGTGAACAGTTTTCGAAAATAGTCGCAAGCCAAGGAGCGTAGTTCAGACTCCTCTGTTCGCCATCTTCCCTCATCATCTCTTAGTGCCTCGACCTTGTTCTTTTTCCTCCGAATAATGGTTGAAATATGGAAATAGGAGGTATTCCGATCTCCATCCTGCACCCATCTCGCCCTGGATTTTTGGGCCCAATATATCTCCTTCTGTAACAATACACTCTCCAGTTCCAATTTCAGTTCCTCCTCCAATTTGGACAGGAATATAGAGGGCTTATTTTCCAGAAACCTTTGAATGCCCCCCAATCGAGCCATCAGCCGTCTCTTCTTTCTGTGAATATTACCAAACACCTCTCGTTTCCACACTTGTACCTTCTTAACAAATTCCTCCAAAGCATCCGTAATAGGAGCGCTACTATTCCACGCCTGAGTCACAAACCTAGAAAACTCCGGATGGGTCAACCAGGCCCCTTGGAATCTAAATGGTCTATTGGTCTTTGCAGGAACCAAACTACCGTTCGTGATGACGATAGGCCTGTGATCTGAGCAGACATATGGAAGATGGTAAACAGAAGCTTCAGAATAGGCTGAACGCCATGCCGTGTTGCATAAGGCCCTATCCAATCGAGCTTGTTGCCTACCTCTCTTCCACGTAAACTTGCCGCCTGCAAAATCCAAGTCCAACAGACTGGAGTCCATCACACCTTGTTGGAAGGCCTTGTTGGCAAGGCCGAGTCTACCTAGCACATCTCTACATTCGCTGTAACAGCCGGGACTGTTTAAGTTAAATTACAGTAATTTACCATTGATCTTAATCTTGGGTAATTAAATTGTGGTAAATTGAGCATTGGATTCCGAAACCGAGCCTTGTCCCACGTTCGGGATTTTTTCTGCGGATTTTACGGACCAAGTTGGGATTTTTCCGGGTCCAGGAATCTTCGGAAAAGCCGGGTTTATCCTCGAAATATCGGGCCAGAAATAAAGATAAGTGGGTAAGATGGATATTTTCTGGTCCAGGTGGGTCACACTTCACATGCAGCATAGTAACTGCATAATTAAAGTTCAATTATTCATCCGTCTTTTCCTATTCAGCCTGTGACTTATCAGTAATTTTGTTGTCTATAAAATTATCCCTCTTCTGCCACTCTATGCACGCCATCATCTGCTTCATCCCATACCTGCAAAAAACCACTTCCCTGCTTAATTTCTTCCTTCATTACAACCAGAAAAAAAAAAGAATAAAAAAAAAACAACACACATACAAACCCAAACGCCATCGTTTGGGCAACACTCCTCTCCCTTCTCTTTTTCTTTTCTTTTCTTTCTCCTTCTCCACCGTAAACCCCACCGGCGCCGCCACCACGACCACGCCGCAGTCGCTTCCACCGCAGCCGACAACGTCTGGCCGTCGCCGCTTACGCCTTCCCCTCCCCGACGAACTAGCCGCCGCCGTTGCCTTCCTCTCGTGCGCAACCCAGCAGCCACTGCATTCCACCTCCACGCGACGACTGACCGGAGCTGCCGCCTTGCGTCGCCTGCAGCAGGACGAACCGCCGGCCCCTCTCGCTGTCGCTTTCGTTCTGCGTCGCTCCGTCAGACCCGCCATCGTCACTCTCGCGAGGTGAGCTCGTGCACCTTGGTGGATCCGATCGGTGACCCGGTTGTGTTGGATGTGACCCGCCCGCGGCTGGGTTACGGACCCGGGTCGCGCCTGTTGACCTGGGGTTGACCCGGTTATGGGCTGGGCTTGGGCACAACCTGGGTGTGGGCTTGAGTGTGTGGGCTGGAATAGTAATTCTTGGGCTGATCCAGAATTAAAAATTATAATCTGGAAAAATTATAAATCAGGGAAATATTTTGGGAAATAATATTTTAGAAAAAAATTATATATGGGTAAATAATTGCTAAGAGGGAAAATAATTTTGGGAAATATAATATGATTTTGGGGAATAACTTTATGGAGAAAAAATAATATTTGTAAGAATAATATTTTGGAAAGTACATACTTATGGATAATTTTGGAAAGGGTATTACCAAGGTAATAAAATACCGAAATAATATCTGGGTATAAATCTAAGTATAGAATGGTATTTTGGCACTTGAAGTAAATGGTAAATGATGATGGTAATGGAAAAATTAACCGGGGGAGTAACCGAGCCGAGTTTATATTTAATTTTCGGTACACAGTATTAACATGGCATTTGCATACCATCTTATGTGTGCATATTACTTGATTAATATAGGAGTTGATAACGAGCAGTTTGCTGAGGAACCGGACTTGGAATTTGCTGAACAATTTCAAAATTGAGTAATCGGCTAAGGTGAGGATGGATAACCCTTGTTATATTGCCTGTGATACTTTGTGTGCTTTGTTGTTCGTTTGAACTGCTGAATTGTTGATTGTTGGCTGAATAACTGCTGTGGATATTATTGTTGCTATTGGGCTGTGATATTGATTCTGTGGATAATATGCTGAGATTGATGTTGAACTATTAACTATGGAAATTGAGAAAAAGAAATTGGAATTTGAAATTGGAATTGATTTGAGATGTTGATATAATTGTCATGTGGAAAGTAGTGGTACGACCCGATGGTTTGAAAATTAATTTTGGGATGCTATGGTCGGTTACTTGGTTTGTTTGGCTTGTTGCCTGTGGTTAGGGTATACCAAATACCCAGTGGTTCGGATATACCGAATATCCGTTTGGCTTATTGCCTGTGGTTAGGGTATACCAAATACCCAGTGGTTCGGATATACCGAATATCCGGTTGGCATGTTGCCTGAGGTTGGGGTATACCGAATACCCAGTGGTTTGGATATACCAAATATCCGGGTTTTGAGATGTGGATTGGTTCTTGACCTAGCATCCGGAATTAATTGATAACCTGGTACGACCCTAGCTTATCCGTGACGGAAAGATAAAATTGGATAATTGGGTTTTATTTGAGTCTTTTGGTCTTGGACCGATTTTGGGTCGAGTCTTTGTTTTGATATGTTTGACTTGAGTAGTTATAGTGTGCATATTGATTGTCTTTCCTTAGTCGGTGAGCACTTTGGACTCACCCCTCACCTGCGGGCTTTCATCCCGTAGGATGAGTTATTTGTGGTACAGGTTTGGTGCATTCCAGACAGGCTGTGGCGTTATCCCTTTGACAGGGCTTGGATCCATAGTTTGCATCAGTGTCGCATACAGTGTTGTGAGTTATTAAGTCTTCCGCTGTGCATTTTACTGATATTATTGGGCCATTGGGCCGGTTTTGTTATTTATGATGTATCCTATTTTGGGCTGTTGGGCCCGGGTTTCAGTTGCGTACACTGTATGCTTGGGTTGATTTTGGTTGGGTTGTCACAGTTCCGACACGTGTTTACTGTGTACAGTAAATACGGGTCGGGGCGTTTCATTTATGCCCAGCAGTCACAGAGTTGAAATTCCCCATTAGAAGCCAGGGTCTGTTATATGACTCGCTAGACACTCCAAATTCCTCCAAAAAAATTTTCTCCATTTCTCTTGCGGGGCGCCGTACACTACTGTGAGTAAGAAAGCCTTCCCTTCCACAGTCACCCGCGAGTGCACAAACTGTGTGTGACTAAACAAAATATCAATAACAACTCTTCCATCATTCCAAAGCAACTATATCCCACAGGCGAATCCCCTAGAATCCACCCTGTGAGACTTATTAACCCCTAACCTTCGGATTACTCTCTCGGCCTTGTAACCACTCAACCGAGGCTCCATAATCACTGCAATCTCTAGTTTCTGCATGAACCAAAGTTCCTTGAAATGCTGAACAAACTGTTTTTTACCATCTCCTTGGCAGTTCCACGAAAGGATCGGTATCATCATTACCGAGATTTGGTGGAGGTTGCAGCAGAGACACTGCAAGGTTAAACTGGGTTGGAGACCGAAGTCTCCATAACCATGTCGACTGGGTCTCAGCAGAAACACGATCAAAAGATTCTTGAGTAGACTGATTAGATGAATTCCCTGTTCTTCCTGGGCGTTCCCCGTTGATGGAATCAACTGCCAGTACATTATTGGAAGGAAGTGGGTGGGGAAGGTCAGGTGGTTTTTTTGGTGTAGGTATGTTGTTCATGCTCGTCTCTAGATTTAGCATTCCAGAAACGGCACCTTGGACTGGTTGGATATTAGAGATGGGAATAATATTAGAATGTGATGCTTCATTAAGGGTTTCAACTGTGTGGTTTGGGCTTGGGTTGGTCGGTTTGTTATTTGGTAAGGGTGCGGGGTAGGCGGCCTGGGAGTTGGGGACTGATTGTGTCTGGACCTTGGGATAGGTTGGAGTTGTTGGGGCCTTGGATTGTGATTTCGGGTGTGTATTGGATAAATCCTTAAGAGGGGTACGGGTTGTGGGCTGAGAAAAATTGGGATGGGCCGGTTGTTTGGACTTTTGTTTCTGTTGTTTTTGGGTTGAGTTTCTGGTAGGGTGATTTTGGGTAAATTTGTTTTGGCCTGGAATGGGGCTCGGAGCAGCGGCTGCTGCAGGGGTTGGGGTTGGCACAGAGGGGGCATAGCCGGAGTTCGATGACTAAAAATCAAAGAGGATATGAAATCTATTGCTCGTACCTTCGGAGTGTGACTGCTGTTTAGCAATAGGGGCACCATCCACCTGCCTTTTGGTAGCTTTCCTCACTCTCCGTGTTGCATTCATCCAATCGCCAACCTTGGCCTTGTCTTTAACACTCTCCATACTGGAAGGAGCTGCGGCCCTTGGACTGGCATCTACACACGACTCCTGCACTTCAGATGAGCTCTCCTGATTCAGGCCCGAATGCGCTGCCTTCTTACCATCAGGGCAACCGATAATCCCATGCCCCAATCGGCCACAGCCCCCACAAATGTCCGGCAAGCCTTCGTATCTTACTTGGAAGGTCTCTCCTTCTAGATTTACCGTTCCTTTGAGGGAAGCTGTTAGGTCCACTGCGACTGCGACTTTGGCGAATTTCGCCCGGCCTGGATTCTCAGTGTTGGTATCCACCTTGACGGTGGTGCCCACCCTATTTCCCAGCGCCGTTAGCACCCGTGTGTGATATCTGTCCAGAGGGAAATCTGGAAATTCAATCCATACAACAGCTCGTGAAATGCGGTCAGAGGAGGCTCGGAATTGGTGATGCCATGGTTGGACGGACAACACATTACCGTAAATCATCCACGGCCCATCCAACAACGCATGGTAGAAATCATCTTGCTCCCAAAAACGCACAACAAAGTAACTGTTGTCCAAGTCTATCACCTTGAATGGCCCTGATGGATTCCATAAGCTCTGGATCCGGTTAGATAACGCCCGGTAGCCTATGGGTCTACCCAGAAGCTTAACCACCACTGCATACTTCCATGGCTTCTCAAGTCGAGCTTTGAAGGATTCGAAGAGCTCCACAACTTCCTCACCATCAATCATACTAACCACCACGTCACCATCCTTATACTCTACCTCCCCAACTTCCTCCCATGGGTCGGTTCCTTTACCATCCTTGAAGCTGGCAGTAACCTTGTCCTTGTAGCTGGGTCTTGGTTCTGTCATGTTAATATCACAGATCTGGCCATCAGAGGGTTGGGCTTCCTTAATCCGGACCTTCTTGGTACTTCGCTCCTCATCAGCTTCTTCCATGGCTTCCTCCGGTACCTCAGAGGCTTCATCGGCAACCTGTTTCACAGTTGGTGTGACGGGGCTCTGTTCCCTAGGAGTCGGGATTACAGAGCTTCTCTCTCTAGAACGTTCTCTCTCTCTCATGTTTTTTTTTATATTTTTTTGCTCTTACTTTGATTATGTCTTCCCACAATAAAGGGTTACTATTAACGGTAAAAAGATTTTAGCACTTATTAACGTTGGTCTTGGAGCATTTTATTTGTCAGCAAAGCTGTAATTTAGGATTAATATGGTTTAGTTCCCATAGTCAATGTCTTGAGTATCAATCCGAAAATTATATATTTGTCCAAAGTCAAAATCTCACCAATCTCAGTTTTCTTTTCTTCTTTTTTTTTTATTTTTTTTTATCAAGACCGATTTCAGTTTTCTATTCTCGCAGCTATTACTAACTATTGATTCAATGGGGGTGAAGCCATTGTATTTTCTTGGACTCCACAGAGACAGGAGAAAATAATAAGAATAATTGCACGGCAGTTTTTGTTTTTGCCTTTATTTATTGCTTTGCAACACCAGGGGCCTCATGTTTTCATGGTCTAATTAATTTCTTATACTCCAATTATAAAAATTTGTATAATTAATTTAATCGGTTTAGGTGGATGAAAAAAAAAAAGAATAGACTGCAAACTGGAGCAGTTTTAAAGGACGGAACTGAACATTATACTGGTTCAGAAACAAAAAAAAAGAACTGAACATTATTCTGCTACTATCATTCATAGTATGTTCACCAGATTTTGCTTTTATTTGTTTATTTCTCTCAGGAACAAGTGTTGAACGGCAAACTCGGCCTTAATGATTACATTTCTTGTGTCTGAGAAAAGGCATCTCGATCGGCAGATGAGAGAGCTATGATTAATCCATATGGTTCCATAATAATCTTAATCAGTACTATTTGAACAAAGGAATCTTAATCAATTGCCCAAGAAACGTATATATCCACAACATCTATAAGACTGCTGGTCTCTGCAGTCATAGAATAGAACGAGTTAAGTGAGAGAGAAACCAAATGGTTAAGAAAAGGAGAAAAAATAAAACGAAATTATGCAGTTGTTGTTCTTTTCTGCTTATTAATACTATCATATTAGAATAAATGAAATCCAGTTATCTATAAATTTAGAAACTAATCTACACCAACTTCTGAATACAAGATAAAGACATTGGAAATTAACAAGGCAAAATAGTACAGTCAGCCTAGTTACTTTTTTTGTGCGAGGGGAGATGGACAAGCATGTTATTAGCCTAAAAAGTATGATTATATGTGGGAAAAGCATTATCATTTGGACTTTCTCTATCGAAAAAGACATTGAATTGATGGGCATTGAATTATTATGAGAAGCTTTTTTGAGTTTTGTGTGTGTTTGGTGGGAAATAAATAATAATTTTTGGTCTTCAAGTGACCGCTGATCCGTCCAAAAATAAGTGCGCCGATTTGGAAAATTTGTTTGTTAGATAACAAGAATGTGATCGTTTTGTCAAAACCAGTAGTTTGAAAGCTTCAGCTTTCCTGCAACAAATGGATACATAGTAAATAGATAAGGCCGGTTTGAGAATTACAATAAAGTATATGCTTGAGAGCGAGAGGAAGGAATAGACTAGTAGAGTGGGGGTAGTAGTCCATAAGGTTGGTGGTGTGATTTTTAATCCTTTATATAGCCCCCTCGCATTATCATTGATGTTAGCTTGCTCCCTTCTCTTCCTTACAAGCTAACTATTCACGATGCTTTCCTTAAAGTTTAAGATAAATAGAAGGAAAGCATTGTTCTGAAATCCCAAGTTGCAGGAGTCGATCCTCTAACAAATCATGTGTTTGTCGAGAAGGAATCATGAGAGTCAATTGCAGGGTCATTACTATTATTTTTTTCTTGGAAACTGCTAGTAACTTCACAGAAAGCAAATGCTCTCACAAACTAAATTTGTTAAAAGGTAGAAGTGGAGGATGATTATGCATCAAAGCCGTATGAACAATGTGACATAAAACTTCGTTTACTTAATTCATAAAATAGTTTCCTTTTTCATATTGAATAGCTGATCTGAAAAAAAAAAAGAGAGAGAGAGAAAGAACAAGAGAAAAAGGAGGGAAGCGTGGTGAAAATAAAAGCATCGTCTATTTGTTACTAACTTGCCCCCCTTTTTTCCCTCTCTTAATTTGTTACTAACTTGCTATTAAGCTCGTGAGTGATTTGATATGTATTGATAATTGGGGTCCGCTACCCAACCAAATGCCAGCTAAACTTTACCCTCTTTTGTTCGTTCTCTGAAAAAATTAACAAAAGATAAATCATAGTTCTTCCACCTATTGATGAACTGATGCGTGATGGTGGGAACCCTTCTTTTTTTTGTTCGAAACCGGGATGTATATATAGAATATACTTGAGCAGAGTACATGAATAGGAGTCGGTTGCTCACTCCGACTATTATCTTTAAAAAGAAATCTCGTACATGCAATAAGAGCCAAACATAAACAACTTGGCTAATCTAATAAGCAAGCTAATACAAGCCGACAACCGCCTAGAGCGACAAAGCTAACCAAAGGTCGGATGATCAACTAGGATAAGGAGTATCCACTTGGCGGTCCAAACCCGACCCAGGCCGGAGTGCATTGGGTGAGAATATCATTCGATGGCAGTCTTCTGAGAGCACCACTGCCGTGTGATTTTGGGGTCTATGGTGACGCGGTTGGGTGGGGGGGTTAAAATTGGTGGAGATGGTAGGATAGCTGGTGGAGGGGGGTGGACCAGAAGGGCCGGAACCTGGGGTATCAAAAGTAGGGGGATTGGTAGGGACATTAGACACATCTTTAAGGGTTTGTCGTCGAGGGTGATCCCTAGCTGTAAGTTTCGGAACTTTTAAGGCCTGGGTTTTCTTGATTGATTGCTTTTGGAGTCTCGTAGGCTGTTTGCTAGAAGGCTTCCTAGCAGGCCCGTCCCGAATAAAGTCTTGCAGGATGGATAGTGCAGGGGGTGTACCTGATGGATCTTGGGCCTCAATGGTGGTTGTAGGTTGTGAGGGTGGAGTGGTGGTGGACGTGTTTGGTGGCAGGGCCTCGGGCATCGTCTTTGTAGTATGGGGAGGTGCAACAGGGACAGGACGATGGGTCGGCATGGGATCCTCCTGGGGAGACTGGCTGAGGATGTGGAACCGATTATGTAAGCTGTTGGAGGTAGAGGGTGGCGAAGGCACTGCTGAGCGGACCGGTTGCCGTTGGGGTGGGCGTTTGGATCGTTTCGGAACATTCATCCAGGCGCCCCTCCCATTGTGTGACCTGGAGACCGACGCCTCGACATCCATAGGAGATGTTGAAGATGTGCCTGTGGTAGGGGGTGGGCTGTGAGCTACTTCCGGAAGAGCTAAAATACTGTGACCTGGTGTCCCACAGATAAAACAAATATCGGGCAAGCCCTCATAGCCAACCTTTAGGGATTCGCCATCTAGGTATACTTCCCCTTTCAGGGGTTTTGTTAAGTCAAGGCATACAGCAACTCTAGCAAATTTGGCACGACTAGGGTTAGAAGTATTACCGTCGAGCTTAACTATTCTTCCCACCATGTTGCCAAGTTGACGTAGAATTCGGGAGTGGTATCGGTTTGTTGGGAAGTCTGGAAACTGGATCCACGCCACTATGGAGTCAATTGTCCTGGTAGATGCTCGGAAGTTCGGAGACCAGGGTTGCACACTAAGGACACAGCCATAGATGCTCCAGGGGCCGTCCGTCAAAGCATGGTCATAGTCCTCCGAGGCCCAGAACCGCACCAAGTAAAAATTATTTTCAAGATCGATGATCTTGAAAGGTCCCGTCGGCTTCCAAATGAGTTGTAATTGTGCCTGCAGGGCTTTGTAACCGATGTAACGCCCGTATAATTTTATCACCACCGCGTTTTCCCACTGTTTGTTTAACCGGGTTTTGAAGGGGTCGGACAACACCAAATTATCGACTCCAACGATTTGAGACATCGTCAAATCTCCTTCTTCGTACTCGACCTCTCCTTCAAGTTCCCATGGGTCGAACATGTACAATGGACTAGAACCTGCAAAAAGAGTGTCCCGATAACTGGGCCGAGTATCCTCCATGGGCTCGTCTGATCCTGTAGATGGCATGGGCTCCGGGTTGGGTTGGTTTGGTTCAACCAGATTGGTTGGACCAGAGACCGGTCCGGTATCGGGTCTGGGCTGCCCGTGGAGCTCCATGGACGTAGCCATGGTACCGGGTTGGGACGTAGCCATTTTAGGAGCACTATCATCTCACACGGGGGGAGGAGATCCTATTGGGTCCGGCGACTCCACTACCGCCTGCGGAAGTTCGGCCGTCGGTGTGAGTTGCGGGGAGCGGAGCTCTTGAGGACGGGGATGGCTGACCAAGCCTCCACCGACGTCGAGCTCAGGGGCGCGAGCAAAGGAGGGCGGCAGGTGTCTTGCTGGTGGGGGAGACGCTGATCTGCGCCGGGAAGAGGAGGAAAGGGCGCCGGTGTCTCTGTCACGTGAACGGGAACGGGAGCGCTGGACGGGGCTGCCGGCAAGGTCACGGTTCCGGACCTTGCGGGTGGCCCGGTCGACGGCTGTCTCTGCCTCGTCTGAGCTTGCTGCAGTGGCCATGGAGGCCGGGGAAGGATGGAAGACGATCGCACGCGCGCTGGTATGTTGGCGCGTGGATCGGGGGTGGGCTGGGTTGAAGACGCGTGAGGCGCGTGGATCGGGGGTGAAGAGAGAATAACTTTGCCTATAACTGGAGTAGTTTGTGCAAAAAGAAAAAAAATGATGGTGGAAACTAGAAAGCTAAAAACACCACTTTGTTGTTGGAGCTTCTAAGTGACTCGAATACAAGGTTTAAGGAAACCCATCCAAATATATCGAACCCACCTACATGTATTCCCATTAAGTTGGATTCTTTCCAATACTACACGTATAAAACGACGAGAGATCAGGCCAATGGACCCCCAAATCAGGTTGAGTACAAAATTTGGTTCCATTCCATCAAATTCCAGGTGGTCTCACGCCACCTTCACATTGCCCCGCCCCGCCCGTCTCCTTGAATATTCTAAAAAGCAAGGGTACTATAATTGCCATGATTTTGTTAAGCAAAAGTTATGTGTCCCCACCTCACAACTGTCACTAATAAATGCCTTTGCCATGTGCTGCTCTTAGGACACACACCAGCTTATGGATGCCCTTTATTACCTAAGTACATATCTGGATGGCGCGATTAAGAAAAAAAAAAAGAAAAGAAAATCTGGATGGCATGCTGATAATACTGGAAAGTAGTCATTTGCTCTATCATTTCTCTGCAACTCTCTGTGTTTTTATGCAGTGAATATGCATAGACACAACCCAGAGAAATACGTTTTTGTCTATGCAAAAATTAGAACATGATTATACCAACTTAAAAAAAAATGAAACTGAACGTGTTTGTTTCCTCTCTTTTTTACGACTAGGGGGCAAATCCGATATGAATTTGCCAGTCACTTTATTTTTTCGGCACAGGTGACTCTTGCATTTATTACTCGGATGAGTTTAGTGGGTTCGTTATGGTTAATGATATTCAGTGACGGGTTGTGCGTTTGGTCGAAGGCGGGCTTTTTCGGCGGAATTTAATATGCACACTTGGGCCCATGATTGAATGATCCTGCTACTGCACCCTCTTCCTTATTTGGACCGGGCATCATGCTATTCATGGAGCCTATTTTGTTGCTGGTACAGCGAACTGCTACATTCAGCAGCAACATTTAGCCCACATACAGAAAGATATATGGTCAACTCCAGCTAATATAATAATTTATACCTTTTCCAATAGGACGGCAGTCATTAATTAAACAGTAAAATCTATTTTAGTTTTTTCCCTGAGTAAAAACATATTAGTTTTTTTTCTGAGTAAAAACATAGTAAATTTATTACAAGTAAATTGTTATTGTAGTAGAATTATTTACATAATCGTTCCATGATTAGTTCCCAACAAACTCCTTCCTTCATAACTTGGCAGAAGACTGCGGTTGATAAGACTCACACACTAATTTACCCGCTCCAACTATCAAAACATCACAAAATTTTTGTGGATCTAAAAAAACGATGGATCTATGGTTATTGAATTGAATTCTCACCAAATTTACAAATAGAAAGATATACTAGTAGTAATGGGTTAACAAGTAGCATGCAACCATACAACAAAAAAGACTAAAACAAATAAAAAAAGCACAAAAGATAACTAAAGATATATATTTATGCTAATCATTTCATTTCAGAATTTTCAAGCAAAAAAATAATTGTTTTGGTAAGTAATCTTATACAAAACTTATGTATATGAGTAAATTTTTTCTTAATTGAATGCTTTAAGCTATAAGGTGAAGTCATGGACCGCAAAGAATAGGCATTTTGCTCCATAACCTTCAATTTTAATTTTTAAACACAAGACAGTCTTCTTTTATCAACAACGTTAGTACTAATGAACTGCATTTATAGAAACATGACAAAGATTTTGGGCTATCTCACAAAATAATTAAGAGCACTCCTAGTCCTATGATCTTATCCCAAGTAAGCTCCACATCACATGAATATCCATTTATCCCCTCCTGACAGGTAACCCATACATATCTCACCACGTCACGCATCAAGTCTTCTTCCTTTCCACAACTACCCCTCAACGTACACCGCCAAATGACCAAAAAGCCACCACTCCAAATTTCATCCTCGATTTTTTTTTTAACGTTCTCCTTCCGTTTCCCTCTTTTCAATTTATTCTCTTCACTCTCTCAAAACAGTCCAAAAAACACATAGCTCTCATCATTTCTCTCATCCCACCCAAACCACCACCACCATGGCGCCGATCGCATCACTCCTCCGCCGAGGCCACCGTCGCAGCAAGCCCTTCCTTATCATCCAAACACGCCTCTTATCCGCCGAACAACCTTCCTCGACCAGCAGCCTCTCCTCCACCACCGCCGAAACGACTCCTCCCAGCAGCATAGAGAAAATCTTAATAGCCAACCGTGGCGAAATTGCTTGCAGGATCATGAGGACCGCCAAGCGGTTAGGAATCCAAACCGTCGCCGTTTACAGCGACGCTGACAGGGACTCGCTTCACGTGAAATCAGCCGACGAGGCCGTACGCATCGGCCCGCCACCCGCTCGCGCCAGTTATTTGAACGGCTCCGCGATCGTCGAGGCCGCGATTCGTACTGGTGCTCAGGTCAGCCTCGAAACGCTGCGTTTAGTTTACGAGATAGTCTAGAAAACCGAGAAAATGGTAGAATTAGTTACGTGTTTGTGGTACATAATGTAGTTCGTTGTCAGTGATTAGTAGTAATGGAGTCTGTTGATCACTTGTTAATAGCTTCACTTTGTTGTTAATCTGACTGGCTTACTATTTGACCCCTGCTACGCCTACATATCAGGCCATCCATCCAGGTTACGGTTTCTTGTCAGAGAGTGCTGACTTTGCGACGCTCTGTGAAGACAAGGGGCTTACCTTCATAGGTCCTCCGGCTTCCGCTATTCGAGATATGGGCGATAAAAGGTGTTGCAAATCAATTTCTCGTGTTTTTTTTTTTCCTCTTTGGATGTACTCGTTTTTCTTGCTGTGTGATTATTTAAGGAAGAGGGAAATTGTGAGTTTTTTTTTTTTGTTTTCAAAAATTATGTTCAATGGTTTTCAGTGCATCAAAGCGAATCATGGGTGCAGCAGGGGTCCCACTTGTGCCTGGATATCATGGAAGTGAACAAGACATTGAGATTATGAAGGCAGAAGCGGATAAGATTGGATACCCGATCTTAATAAAGCCAACTCATGGAGGTGGAGGCAAGGTTGGTTTGCTGGTTTCTGTAATTTAATTGGATACTCAGTAATCAGGACTTGTGATGGACATTTTAGCTCAAAAAACTGTGATCCGAGTCTCTGCATCAGTAGTTTATTACATGTTTATTGTTGCCCCTCGTTTGATGGAGCTTTTCGCCACTTTATATCGTTGCAATAACAGCTTTTAAACGTGGAATACTGTAGATGCAGCTGTCTTTGTTATGTTAGTTATTAGATTTGTTTTGGGTTAAGTTCTTAGTTCTCACATAGTGCAGATTATAGGGTATGAGAATAGTGCAAAGTCCGGCAGAGTTTGTTGATGCTTTCTTGGGAGCACAACGCGAGGCTGCTGCTTCTTTTGGCATAAACACCATTTTGTTAGAGAAATACATCACGCAGCCACGGCACATAGAAGTCCAGGTACACTTATTTGACCGAGTGAATCTCTAGCATTTCTTCTCTAGTCAATCAGTTTCAAGCAATAACTAAATTTGTTTGTTTGGTTAACTATGTCATCGTCTCTCTTTTTAACACTCTTGAAAATTCCATGGTTTAATTTCAAATATTTCTCAGATGCTTGTGCCGTCTTAAAATTCATAATATGTTTGGTTTAGGCGTTAAGATTTGCTTTAGTCTTCCTTCTTGATTGTTTTAGGTATTTGGGGACAAAAATGGCAATGTACTGCATCTGTTTGAAAGGGATTGCAGTGTACAGAGAAGACACCAGAAGATAATTGAAGAGGCTCCGGCTGTAATGTTTGGTTTCAGCAGTTTTAGTGTTGGTTTCCTGTTGTGGATGTAAAAATTTTGTAATTGAAATCTGTTGATGCAGCCAAATGTTAAGAACGACTTCCGCTCCCATTTGGGTCAGGCTGCAGTCTCAGCAGCCAAGGTATTGCCTTTTCATTTTCCTCTAGCCATAGTTGAGTGTCTTATTTCTTGCATGATTGTAATTACTGCTTGGTTCTTCTTGCATGTTAAAAGGCAGTTGGTTACCACAATGCTGGAACTGTGGAGTTTATAGTGGATACAGTCTCGGGTCAGTTTTATTTTATGGAGATGAACACCCGTCTTCAGGTGCTTAATTTTCCTTCTTTTATTGTCTTTCTCTGTCGTTTTGTTTCTTTTAAACTTTTTCTTTGTTATTATCTTTTGCTCTGCATGCTTAACATAATGCAGATGGCGAGCATTCGTATTCTTTTGTAGGTTGAGCATCCTGTGACCGAGATGATTGTTGATCAAGATCTTGTTGAGTGGCAAATTCGTGTTGCCAATGGAGAACCACTACCTATTAGTCAGTCACAGGTGCCACTACTTGGTAAATTTATTCCCCTGAAGAAGAGTCATGTATAGTTAGGTGTTACTGGTGGACTATGCCATTTGCTTTCATAATTTGTGGCATGCCGCTCCTAAACTTCTGTGCTATGGTGCTCGCAGCAAACTTTTTTCATTTTCTGGGAAGGGGTGTACTGTGAATATATTGCATTTCCTATACTTCCTGTTTCCTTTTAGATTGATGGAGAGAAATAATGCTGAAATAATCAAGCTCATTCTATACAACTGGCAATGAAAGATATTTAGAGTGTAGTCAAATGATAAATTGAAAAGCACCAATGGTCTTTATTTAGGTCACATGCCATTACGTTTACTGGTACAAGCATATGAAATAGCGTATACTAATATTATCGCAATACCCCGAGCATATACTAATGTCATTGCAACAAAGTGAGAAGAGTCCTTTTCTTTTAATTGTATTTATTGAGGTTAAAACGATCCCTTAGTTTCTGCTTCATGTTAATCATTTGAGGTTAAGTTGAAACTGCTGGTTCCACTCTTCATGTAGCTTGGTTTTCTAGGCCACGTTTATACAATTTTATGATAAACGTTTCTTTGATAGGTCATGCCTTTGAAGCCCGGATATATGCAGAAAATGTTCCAAAAGGATTTCTTCCTGCAACTGGAGTCCTCCATCATTATCACCCTGTTCCAGTTTCGTCAACAGGTGCAATTTCAATAAAACACTGTGCACCTTGGCAATTAAGTGAATCAATCAGTATTTAGTACATTGTGTGGGTGTAGGTTTTGCCATTTCTTACCTTTTTACACGCTCCTTCCTATCTCTTGGGCTTATACCAAGTATTTCATCTTTGGCAGTTCGGGTTGAGACTGGTGTTCAACAGGGGGATACCGTTAGCATGCACTATGATCCTATGATTGCTAAGCTTGTTGTCTGGGGAGGAAACCGTGCTGCTGCATTAATTAAACTGAAGGATTGCTTGTCAAAATTTCAAGTCTGTCCTCGGCAGAGTCATGTGTTAGCTGCTGTTTGCTCTATTATTTGTTTCAACAATTATGTGGCTAGCTTCCTTCCTTTTGAGCTATTATTATTCCCAGAATCTATTCATACCAATGTGACCAGTTGTAGACATTGTGGTTGGCAGGTTGCAGGTGTCCCAACAAATATCAGCTTTCTCCAGAAACTTGCCGACCATAGGGCCTTTGAAGTTTTAGAGTTCATCATCCAGCTATGCGTATCATAGAACTGGACTGGGAGAATGAATATGACAAAACTGGCTCAAGGAGTTTGACGCTAACAGTCACTTATCAGTCAGATGGGAAGTATCTAATTAAGGTAATTATCAGCCATCATCAACATAGAAAGAAGGTTTGAAACTGAGAATTATTGTGAATCTAGCTGGAATGCTGGGGTTACCAACCCCCTGATCTTTTATACATTTGCAGACAGGAGAGGTCAATTCTGCTGGCGTGGAGGTCAGAGCCACACATTTGCACGACAATGAATTCAGAATTGAAATTGTTGGTGTAAGCATGGACGTTAGCTTGGCTTCTTATTCCAAGGTAATTGCCTGTATAGAGCAATCTTTAAAGCACATGTAAGATTAATCTATGCGTACTTTTAATATGCGTTCTTGCTCTCTCTTTGAACTTTATCTTGAAATTTTCATGCCTATATATACCTTTTCCTTTCTTTTTGATATCTCATGTTTTATGGTTTATGGTGAGAATGTAAAATTAAAGATATGTCTGTTTGAGTCATTAATTTTGTGAATTTTGTCTCCCATTGTTTTGAGTTGGGTCCAGTTATTGCAGCTTTTGTGATTCAAATACTGCAGTTGTCACAGGGGGCACTGATTTAGCGATGCTATTTTTTTTATGAACCCCCTATGTCACCTCCACAATCTCATGCGGTTTGCTTGCTTTCTTGAAATATTTTATCTGCTATTCTTATTGCCTCATTTTGCAAAATGTTATGACGAGATTTATTAAGATAAGCAAGCGTTACATTTGGTGATTGAATGTTGCTCAATGCGGAGAAGGAGAAGCTGGCTATTGTCTGATTATCTGTCCCAGTTGAGTGATACCTTCTCCCACCTGCAGGAAATGATAGAGCACATTCACTTATGGCATAAGTCGCATCACCACCAATTCAAACAGAAATTAGGTCTTGAGTTGTTCAATGATGATGAGACCCAACAAAAGACCAATTTTGAGACAGTATCTCACGCCCCAGGATCAGTTGTGGCTCCCATGGCTGGTTTAGTGGTTAAGGTTCTGGCCAAGGATGGAACAAATGTTGTGGAAGGGCAGCCTATATTAGTCTTAGAAGCCATGAAGATGGAGGTTTGTATTTATTGGCACTCGTATCCTGCATTTGACTCTTTTATTTCTTAAATTTCTAATTGAAGTTTAAAAATTGCAGCATGTAGTAAAAGCACCAAATGCTGGACGAATTCATGGGCTCCAAGTGAATGTTGGTCAGCAGGTTTCAGATGGTAGTCTTCTCTTCAGCGTGAAGGTTAGTAAATGATTTTTAATTTCTTCAGACCAATGTCTTAGTCTATGAAACCCTTCCACGAGCTCAAGTTGTGGTTACTTGTCGGAATGAACGAGACCATGTATAACGATGGACTAGCAGAACTTTTTTAATTAGAGATATAGAAGAAAAATAAGAAACACATCTTATTTTTTTTATGGAAGGGTAGGTTTTGAGGACTCTGTAAACTTCCAACATTTCTTGGGCAATGTTTTCAGTTTCTTTATAAGCATAACTTCCTCACGTACTCCCAACTTCTGTCAGGGTGTGTCGTTATGTGCTTTAGAAACCTGATGAACATATTGTTTCTTTTGAAAATGAGCGTGTGCATTTTTACTAGAACGAACTTTGAAGCGGGTTTGTAACTTGCAGGATGAATAGAACTTTATTTCTGGGCAAAGCTGAATGGCCTGAACATACATACGAAGGGGGACCTAAATATTCATACTTTCAGACTTCAATGGTAAGGGAACTATTGGTAATGCGCTTCCTTGTATATATATTCACTTCAGCCATGAAATGCCATCTTCTATGTAATATACAACAAGAGACTGTTGAAACCAAATATTTGTCTTCCAATAATGTCTCTAATTTCCTTTGAAAGTGCTTGATGTGTTGTTTCACACGAACACACGTATACTCCCACAGACATACACAAACATGCACAGAAGTGTAATTGGCACTTCCAATCTACTGCTTTTATGAGCACGAATTTCTAAAGGTACAACTCTCAGTAAGAATGTGTTGGGAATAAAAATTTAATCCCAACAGAATGAGCCTTGTAGGTTAGAGGTGTGGATACGCTGAAGAGATAGCCATGTGGAAACTCTTCGGGCGTTTTTCTGGGTGTTGAGCCGGAAAAAGAGCATCATGAATTGCTTTGTGTCATAGTAAAAAAAGCAACATTAGTTTCATTACCAATTAACATCAAGCTGCAACTTATTTGCGCACACGGATGCTTGTCACATCCCTGTTGCTCGTGGCAATTGGCATATTCGTAAGCGCCCACATAGCTTGGGTGTTGATTTCTTTTGACAAGTGCGGTGTGAACCTTGCATGATCACTTTGGAATATGCGTTCGCGGTCCCAATAAAATTCCTACTGTAGTTTCACAATATTCCCATGAACCACTACGTTTTCAGAATTTTTTTTCGGAGAGCCCGTAGTAACTTATACCAAATGCAAGAGGAGAAACGAACAAATCATCGGTTTTGTACAGTTTGGATTTCACATCAAAACTCAAGTAAAAATGAGGTTGCCTTAATTATGCCGACCATTTTATGCACGTGGGAGATGTGTAGTATATTCCCTGCTGCTTGAATAGTTTTATAGATAGATATACATGCAATGATATGCACATGGAATGTCTTTTCCTATATTCAAGGGTCGGTGAATTAGGTATGTGGCTTTATCAAGCGTGATTTCGTTTCATTACAATAAATGCTGCTATATTTAGTGTTATCTATAATCCTTAATGCTCCCGCAATCTGATAATAGAATATGTCATGGAAGCTTAGGTGGTACGGATTAGACGGTAGGTTGGGTTGGGGGGTGCCTGTTGCTTGTTCCTTTTGATCTTTAGCTCTTCCAGGGTCCAAAAAGTCGGTAGTGTATATCAAAATCCAAAAGTCGTCTACGTGAGTCAAAGGACGTTTTTTAAAGAAAGAGTCAATGGATGTTTTATGCTTTGGTGACAACGTGATAGGATTCCACTTTTATCATTTTTCTCGTTATTATTATTGTTATTACCATATATACTTATGTAGATAGATATTTCTGAGTGTAATCTTAATGATGATTAGGGAGGAGTATTTGTTAGGTGCACAGAAGTTGATCCATATATTTGAAGACCTCCCATATGTAGAAGAAAAACAAAACGGTCGATCCTTTACAAATTCCGTTTTCATCTCATAAAAAAATTGGTTTGAAGAACGAATTATATTATATTGGTTAATTTAAGAAAGGGAATTACAAAAAGTTGCAAAATTATGGGGCAAAGTTTTTTAAAAGGTAAAAAAAAAACCAACTAATGTGGATCTGTACTACTGCCAGGGCACTATCCTTTACCGTACAGTCTAATAAACTAACATAACAGAGCCAAAAAGTGTTTGATTTTGAAACAGTCACGCAGCTATTTTAGGCCACAATCCTCGCGCGCCTACACTTTTTCTTCTCTCCCTCTCTCTCTCCTCAAATTCCCTCCCCCAAATATTTTTCCTTTTTGGTTCCTTCTTTTCTCTGATTGGCTCCCTCGGCCTCTCCTCCTTAATTCTCCTCCACAAACCCTATAATTCTCTCATTCTTCTCTGATCTTGTCACATCTCATATATTCCTCCTTTCTTTTTTCTTATGGTATTTTTCTTCATGTGCGTTTTTGTTTATTTTTTTATCAATTAAAGTCCCTAAAATCTTCCTTCCGGTTCTTTCAAAAAATTGATTTTTATTTTTTTTTTAAAACTATTTTTGAGATTTGAGGTCCATAAATTCGTATTACTTGTCTGCATCGCATAGGTTTTCTTTTCTACGAGGGTGGTAAACCAATTGTTTGCCTGATTTAATTCAATCACATAGTTTCTAGAAAAATAAAAATTAAAAAAAAAAAACAAACTCCTACTACTAAAATCTCTTGCTTTAAGAACTTTAAAATTCTTTTGGGTTAAAGGTTCACCAAAGAAGAAGACAGCAATGGAGTCACTCAATGGGAAGGAAGCTGACGGGTCTACACAAGCCGAGAAAACCAATACCCAGGAAGCAAAAACTGCCGCAAATGCCTTGTTATCGAAGGTGAAGGATGTGGGTAGTATTAGCAATAAGGAGATGTACTTCAGGGCAGACAAGATTGATTTCAAAAGCTGGGATCTTCAGCTGGAGAAGCACCTGAGCCGTGCTTGGTCCAGGGACAGGGAAGCGCCAACTACTAGGAAGGAAGAGTGGGAAATTGATTTGGGTAAACTGGATATAAGGCATGTTATAGCCCATGGAACTTACGGCACCGTCTATAGAGGCACTTACGATGGCCAAGATGTTGCAGGTATTTTACCCGTTTAATCTCCCTTCTCTTGTTTTGTTTGTTGCTTTGTCTCACTCGCTACTCCTGTCTTGAAACTTTCACTAAGATTTTGTCTATAGGTGTATGCCTCGTTCGTTGTTCTGTGTTTTTTTGGTTGGTACGAGTCTTCTCCAGTTTATTTATTATGATTATGTTCAAAGGGTTCCAATTATTAAAAAATTTTAGTTCCTGCCGTCTGTAGATGCTTTCTTCTTCTTTAATAAATGGCCATGAAAAAAACGTGCTTGTAAAAGTAGGTTGGAAAGCTTGTTGAGTTTGCATGTTCTCTGTTCTGAGTTTTCCAACCATGGGTGGTCATTTTAGACAGTGATTGCTAAAACGACACTATGATATTATGCAGAATGGATGGTATGTATATCCCGGGTTGATTTTGTTAGGAAATAAAAATGAACTCAGTGCAGTATTTTTTTCTAATCCCTTCGGTGTATGGTAATCTTGTAACCTGCAAAATTCCCTCTTTTTGCCATCAACTCTCAAGCATCAACTTTTTTGAGGAGCCAAGTTAGTTTGGTGCTGCTTCAGATTTTGAATGTATGTTTATCTGTTCTTTACTTACAAGGAGTTTGACGTCTTCATCTCTTGTAGTATAATCTTTGAAATCATTAATTGCTTAGGTTTTGTCGCTAATATCAATGATATCATTGGTCCTAAAGCTTGAAACAACGTTATAAAACAAATTCTCATTAGTGTTGGTGTTGGTATTGTAGAACAGATGGGGTATGAATTACCCACTTCATGTCGAATTGTTAGTTTTTGTATTTGCCTTAGTTCTGTCCTAACTATTACTGTCCACTGTTGTTTTTAAACATTATAGTGAAGGTATTAGACTGGGGGGAAGAAGGGATTGCTACTGTTGCTGAAACTGCTGCTCTTCGGGCATCCTTTCGGCAAGAGGTTGCTGTTTGGCATAAGCTTGACCATCCAAATGTCACAAAGGTAAGAGATATTTTCTTCATTAATGATTTAAATGTGGCCTAGCATTTCACACCTTCTCCCCAGTATGGCATGACAGCTTAATTATCTCACTTTCAGTGATCATGTATCATCTCAGTTATCTATGCTTTTACATATTGTTCAAAGATTTTTGTGTTCTAAAAGCTTTATGGTTAATGACCTTTGCTTGTACTTCATGGATTGCCTACTGCAGTTTATTGGAGCTTCTATGGGTACTTCAAATCTTAAGATACCTCCAAATGGCCCTAGCAGTGATGGTCGTAATCCCCTACCTGCCCAAGCATGCTGTGTTGTTGTTGAGTACCTTCCAGGTGGGACGCTAAAGAAATTTTTAATCAGAAATAGGAGAAAGAAACTCGCCTTTAGGATTGTGATTCAACTTGCTTTGGACCTTTCTAGGGGGTAAGTACAGAGTTTCAGTTTGATTGTTTGTTATTCGAGCATAATTCATTGCGTTTGTTTTGTTTGATTGGCTTTGCAGTTTGAGCTACCTTCACTCTAAAAAGATTGTACATCGTGATGTTAAGACAGAAAATATGTTGCTAGATAGTCAAAGAACTCTTAAAATTGCTGATTTTGGTGTTGCTCGAGTTGAGGCACAGAACCCCAGGGACATGACAGGGGAAACTGGTACCCTTGGCTACATGGCACCAGAGGTAGGACCTTGTTCTTCCATATATGGGGCCAGCCTTTTCTTTCATCTGGATGCCACTGGTTAAAGAAACTAAACAAGTTAACTTTTTAGGTCCTTGATGGTAAGCCTTACAACAGGAAGTGCGATGTGTACAGCTTTGGCATATGCTTATGGGAAATGTATTGCTGCGACATGCCTTATCCTGACCTCAGTTTTGCTGATATTTCGTCTCAAGTTGTTCGACAGGTTTGCTGGCTTTCATGATGCCATTGCTATTGTTCAAAATTAGCAGCCGCATGGCTTACCCCACTTTAGTACAAATATAAGTCATTGTTTATATGTGCGCCTCCAACTTGTCTACATATCAGAGGCAAGGTGGTTATAATAAAAAGGCCAAGCATTGAGTTGCACATTTTAATAATTAGAAAAGATGGAAGGTAAAAATACTAACCTTAAGCAAAGGCAATATTGCTTCCCGTTTATTTAGTGTTCTCAATCTGTGTCACTTGTGAGACCACAGCGGGGTACCTGTTAAAATTTTCAGGCCCTGTGGGATGGCCTATCTGCTGAAATTTAAAGTTTCGCGGGCTTTGATTGGCTATATTTTCCGGGTTTTATTAAGCTTTGTGGTACAACAGCATTTAGAATCCGCATGCTGTGTTTTGAACTGTGATGTGATATTGATGCAACAAGATGTTTTGACAGAATCTGAGGCCGGAAATCCCAAGATGTTGCCCAAGTTCACTGGCAAGCGTCATGCGCAAGTGTTGGGATGCAAATCCAGAGAAACGCCCCGAAATGGATGAGGTTGTGAGGCTGCTAGAAGCAATAGATACAAGTAAGGGAGGTGGCATGATACCTGAGGGTCAATCTACTGGCTGCTTCTGTTTCTCTAGAGCTCGTGGTCCTTAAACCCCTATTCTGCATTTGTACTTTTGAAGTGCTGGATTGTTGCTAGACTGCTGGTCTTTGGAATAATTAGGTTCCAAGTTTCTTTAGCCAGTGATTGAATTGAAGCCCGAGGAATTTTAGGCTCTAGTTAGAGTTACATATTTATAGGGAGGTTACTGCTGTAAGTATTATTGGTGGATAGGAATGGTTAACATTGGGTTTTTTCACAGTTGTCATTCAAATAGCTTCATCTGAGATTGTTTTGATTCAGATTGGTTGTTCACATAGACTTGGACGTTGATAAAAGCATGCTCAGAGTCATCCAAGATCAAAAACATTTGCACAAGATGGATGAATTCCGAAGTTTCTGTTGTGAACCTTCTCCATGAAGGGAATTCAGGAAGAGATTAGTCCTGGTTGGGAATACTCTTCTACTATCAATAAAAACAAAAAAGCCATTGTTGCATCACCACCACTAGAGCAGTTGAAGCCAGTGGAAAAATAAATAGTAACTATGCCAAACTGTTGAACAAGATAAGAATCGAATCAGTGCAACACAGATAAATGCCCCAGTGACAGGCAACTAATGCTTTTCACAACATGATGACCCCTTTAATTCAGGATGTGATACAAGATAGTCAATGGGGATGTATCTGTTGGATGATAGGTGATTCTGCTTGTTGCCCATTTGGGTGTTCTATGGGATGGTGCTTGAATGGGAGTCTTGTGAGGTGTGATGCACTCATCGAATGGATATGCTCCCTTTGCTTCAACTTGGGATTTTGTAATGAGTGGAATCTCTAATCAGCCAAAATGGTTGGGCGGATAAGCAAATGAGTAATGGCGGATAATATAGGATATTATATCTTTTAGCTAATATTCTGCTGTTATATAACATTTTTTTTCTTGATAATTACTTCAGTTCCTTTTGGCTTGGGAGAATACTTGATAGTATCTAGCTCCAAAACACAATTCGTGAGTGTCTCTCTCTTTTCGGGATAATAATTTGGAGTGGAGAGGATAAAATTCGGACATTGGCATGTCGGGAACAGAATTATTCTTCACCTAGTTGTTTTAATGGCGCAAACTTTAGCTGATTCCTTCATCGTGGAGAATGAACTCGATGAGCACGTGAATAATTACTATTTGTTCCTCTACAGGTAAATTTTTAATGAAAAAGTTATACTTTCTGTTTAGGTACAGTACTAAACATGATGAAACCAAAAATAGTCTTCTACAAAATGAATTTGGAGTTCAAATTATGGCTGAAGGGAGAGAAAGTTTTCTTTTTTTGATGAAGCAGAGAAAGTATAATTGTATGGACAATAACATAGTCAATAATTTTGTTAATTTTATTTTGGGTTGGCGGATGAAAATTTCATTTGTAGAAGAAAACTAAATGTCCTCAACCCTCCAATCTTGCTTACAAGGAAAATGAAAAAAAAAACTACTCCATATCTTTTAATTAATTAATTATTAGGTTTGTTTTGGTCGAGGAGCCTCTCCTCAACCTAAATTTTTATTTATCACAATCAACCTTTACATTGTTAAATAACATATAATTAAAATATTATATACACATTTTTTATACATGTAAATTAAAGCGTGCCATTATAATTAAAAAAATATAATTTATTATGATAAGAAAATTATAACATTATCACGAGATAAAATAGAGTTATTTTAACAATGAATAAAAAAATAAAAGTTTTTTCCGACCTCATGATGGGTCACTATCCTAATTGGAATTTCTCCATACACAAAAATAGAGTTTCAATGCAATAGTATTATAATCTACTAGTAGTCAAAAAAAAAAAGAAAAGAAATTATAATCTACTAGTAGTAAAAAAAAAAAAAAGAAAAGAAATTTACTACTTCCTCCGTTTCATATTAATTGTCGTTCTAGGAACTGTTGTTTGTTTCAAATTAATTGACACATTGATATATTGAATGTATGTCAATTTTTTTTCCTTATTTACCCCTAATAATCTATACTATATATAAAAGCACGAAGACAGTTGAAACACCCTGACCTAAATTCACCCAACTAACAGTAACTACAGCAAACAATACCACCACGTGGCCAACATATTATAAAAGCAAGAACACATATTAATAAAAGGATAAATAGATAATCAAAAACACAATCTCGTCACCCATTATGGGGTTATCAACATTTGCACAACGGAAGCATTTTCTAGACATTCAGTAACATCTTATGCAAGACACAATGCATGCTATTGGATCCAAGTCCTGTCCGAGGGTACACTACAGCCGCCGAAATGCAATCCTGACCTAACCTGCAAGGACTGTGTGAGGGGTGAGACCAACCACTGTCTCACCGATAAACAAATAAACCACAGTATACAAGCAACCGCAAATACACCCAAGCCAACACAGAAAACAATAGAAGTACAACAAGCACAAACATAGTACCGGTATCAACTTACCTGACCTCAATAAATGTCAGACTTCTCACGGTTAAGCTAGTCCCATAAACTCACCGACTCTTGACGATAGACTTACCAATTTTATTATTAGGGCCCTGTCACGTAATAAGTATTGGCCGTGCCTGGTAGCCAGGTTAGCTAACCCCAGGGTACTCCCCGTTAAACCATAAATATCTCAAATCACAAAGTATCACAATAACCGAGTCCCGCAGTCCTCGGCGGAAGTCCCGCAGTCCTTCCTATAACAAATCAACTGAGTCCCGCAGTCCTCAGTCGGGAGTCCCGCAGTCCTCCTTATCAAACACAAGGCGACTACCATCTGGCCGTACCAATACCTGTCACGTGACAACCTAGATGTCTAGATGTTATTACCACCGTTTATTATTATTTCTTATTCCACTTGTCCAACAGTAACTCATCATACTCACTTTCCCGGGCAGGCTCTCGGCCTCACAGCTCTTCTGGGAAACCAATCACAATGTTACATTATCGGGTCACTGTCACTATTAACTCAAATATCTCGTATCTCGTATGAACATCACAATATTCATATCAACATCACAAAGTTCAATAATCAACCACAGTAGTCACCAAACACATAACAATAATCACAATAGCAGCCAGCAATAACATGACAGGCACAACAAGATAACATATAAGAAAAATGATCAATCAAACATTCGGGGTACCACGGGTAGCATACCGAAGTTTATAAGTTTATATCCTCACCTGATACTCCTTAGAAGCCGATATCTGGTTAAGCCTCGATATCCCTATATTAATAACATCCACAATCACTTATGTTGCACAAACAATAATGATCATGCATGATGCCGGTTTTAGTATTTATTAGACGACTTGTCTTACTCCGTATCCATTTTTGTTATTTCCATAATTTTCCTATGAAATCAATCTTTCCAATTACTTGGAAATAAACCGGTTATATGTCCTCAACCGATCTACTAATCATACGTAATTTTTAAATTAAAACTAAAATCGAGCATTCAAGCCGATATCCCGGCCCTTTTTGTTGCTCGTGTCTACATATATGGGCCTTTTATTATTATTAACCCAAGTAAAACATAAATTCGATAAAACCAGAGGAATAAATAATACCATGGGCCTTCTTTATAGCCCAAGCGTAAATAAACGCATAAGAAAGTTAAATAAAGCATAAATGAAATAAACAAAAAAAAGTATGATTTAAATAAATAAAACATAAATAAAATTATAGGGTTATTGTTATTAATTAACTTAGTTAACCGTTTAATTAATCGACGTTTAATGTCCGAGTCCACTTAATATCGTTCGGGTTCGTTAATGGGTCATAAATAGCCCATAGGGTCCGATAATTACCCAAAGTCCATGTTCGGGTTCACTGGAAAATTCCCGAGGCATCGCCGGAAAAATCCCGAGGCACCGGAATCTCACCGGATTCCGGCCAGTACTGTTCATAGCAGACCAATCCACCGTCCTGCTACTGTTCTTCAGCCGTCAAAACACCCATTCCGTACCACCACGCCAATAACCCAACAACCAACACAGTGACCATTACCACAGCAACTTTTCGGTGGTCGGAACTCCACCAAACCTCCACATCCATCAACCAAAATGCGACTACCCACATCCACAACAACGTCAACAGCGGCATCATCGTCTGCCACTACCACAAATTCCACAAACACACAATTTATTCCTAGCTTAATTTGTCTCAGGCCGTTCAATTAATTGAAATCCAATTAACAACAAACCCCAGAGAAATCAAGAGAAAAAGAAGCGAAGAGAAGAAAGAGGGGGCGCGGCCGGAGACTTACCCAGTCTTGGCTTCGCCGGCGGCAGTTCAAGGGAGGAGAGCAGGGGTCCACGGGGCGTGAGGGGAAGAGGAACAGAGTGGAGGAAGAGGGTGGTTCGTGGTCTACTTCCCCTTGGTGGCTTGGCTCGGGCGGCTTTGGTGCCCGACTCCGTGGTGGTCGGCAGAGGAGGCAGAGGCGAAGAGGGGCGGTGAGGCGACGGTCGCGAGGCGCTGTGGCAGTGCGAGGAGGACGGCGGCAGCAGGAGGGAGTTGGTATCGGGTCGGTCGGCGCGGGAAAGGAGAGGAGGAATGGTTGTGACGGCGGCGGCGATTTGGTGACAGGGGCAGTGGAGGAAGGAGGAAGAAGGAGGAAGGTTGGGGTGTGGTGTCGGTGCAGGCAACAAGGGGAAGGATTTAAGGAGAAGAAGGGAGGTAGAGGACAAGAGAAGAAAGAAAAAATCTGAGAGGAAAAGGAAAGAAAAATCAAGCACAGGGAAGGAGAAGGGAAGAATCGAGAAGAGGGTAGTGGGGAAGGAAAATAAAAAAAAGTAAGGTAGAAGGTGTAACGACCCGGGTAAAATTTTTGAGATTTTACCGAGTCGTTTTAACTTTTACAACGGTAAATAGATTTTATCGTTGTAACCGAGAATTCTACCGCACCGAGTTTACCGAATTTTACCGGGAATAACCGAGCTCCGTTTGGATCGCCAAGGACATATGATGTTTTGGAGTATCTGCGTAACCGAGCCTCGGAATTAACTCCCGAGAATTCTACACGGCTAACCGAGCCTCGGTTTTCAATTCCAAGACTTGGACAATGCTCAGGAGAATTAATCGGATTTTCCGAGTCCAAGTTGTATTTTCGGGACCGGGACGAATTTCGAAAAGACGATTATGCCCCTAGGATATTTTGGAACACAAGAGAAGCATGAAGGGCATATAGGTCTTTTGCTGGCTCAGATTTTTTTGCCTAAACCTACAATTATTGTTAGATATTTTCTTTTTTTTATTCTTTCTTTTTCTTTCTCCTTTTCCACCCACTACCCATTGTCTCCCCATTATCTTCCATCTTTTCTTTTTTTTTCCTTATCTTTTTCTTCCTTTCCAGCCTCAATCTCGTCTGCCTCTCTCTCCCCTTCTTTTTTTCCTTTTTCTCTTCTTCCTCTTCCCTTCCTCCCCCACCTAAACCACCGACCGCCGCCCCCAATTTTTCTCTTCTTCCTCCTCAAACCCACCGCGCCGGCGCCCCTGCAACAAGCCGCCTTCTTCTTCCGTCCTCCTCGCACACGACCGACGCAGCCACGCCCTTTTCCCCCCAACTTCATCCTCTTTGATTCGTCTCCACCGCCTCCTCCACCGTGTGTTCGCCGCCGACGCCTCTCCCTCAACTCACCATCACCTCACGCGCCGCCTCCTTCCCTCTAACCTCTACCTCTGCTCGCGACCACCAGCAAGTCCAGGAAGCGCCGCCATCACAACCTTCCCTCTGCCTCCTCCGTGACGCCCACCATCACCTCTGGCCACCACACCACCACAACCGCCGCCTCCCCTCTCTCCCTCTCCTCCTCAAATCCGCCGTACTGCTGCCACCAACTACTGCAGCCACCAGCACCCGAAGCCGCAGCCGCTGACGCCCTTCCTCCATGTCGTTTGCACCGCCGAGACCACCGGAAGCCACCGTCCCTCTTCCCCCGCGCTGTCTTCCCCTGCTGCTCGATTTCCTATGCTTGCTGACACAGACGAGTCTAGCTCGTCACCACCAAGGCAAGAGACACGACGCCTCGCACAGAGCCGCGCTCCTCCTCCGTTCTCGCGCCACCGACGGGGTAAGTTGCTGCTGCCGGTCTCGTCTTCTTCTTCCCTGTAATTAATTGCGGCTTGTGGCTAATTTATTGGGTTGATTTGTTGTGGGTTTGTGGATTTTGTGAGTTGTGGTGAAGGATGATGTCGTTGTTGTTGTTGCTGTTATTAAGGACATGGATTGATGGCGTGGTGGTGCAGTGTTGATGTTTTTCTGGACAGTGAACAGTAACAGTGGAGTATTTGGACTCGTGAACAGTACTGACCGGAATCCGGCGAGATTCCGGTGCCTCGG